>JAOTQJ010034580.1:0-15708 GCA_025642045.1 Solanum sejunctum
TAGCAAGTATGTTCACAATTACAGCTCGTATGGTGACCTACGAGTCATAATCGGGCTTTCATAGTTCGCACTTGGCATTTTCAACTTGGCTACTACTATCTATTGCTGTGAGTCATGGTCTGATCTGCAATTCATAGCGTCTTCTTGTAGTCCCTAGTTGCAATTCTTGGTCTAAATTTTTGCAACACTTTTTTAGGCTACGAGGCCCCTTTCTACAAGTCATAGTGAGACATATAACTCATAGGATGGCCTCGTATAACTAATTTCACTTTGTAAATTCCTAATTGTGGGTTCTATTTCCTACTATAAGGGCACACTATGACACATAGCTTGGACTATGACTCGTGGGGTGGCTCGTATGTCTTGCACTTCATTAAAATCTGTGATTTCTCCCAAAATCATGCCAACCTATATTTTATGCAACAACACAAAAACACATGAAAACTATAAAAAGTTGCACTAAGAAGATACAAAATTATTTGTTTTAGGCATCAAATGTGCTATGACTTGACACCATATCAACACCCTCAACTTAAAATTATTGTTTGTCCTTAAGTGACCACTCGATCTAATTAGACAATGAGAAACACATAGCAACTATCCTAATGGCATATACATCACTTAACTCTAATTTAGGTAGCCACTTCTCTATTTCAAAGCCTGATTGCAAAGCAACCAAGCAAAAAAAACACAATGATGTATCCAGCAATCCAACTATGACAAGTGAATGAGTATCACTATTCACAATTACTGAACAAGTAATATGTCCATCATGCAATGTAGATGCCCTCATAGAAAAGAAGTCCCTCTCTTTTACTCAAAAAGCAATCAAAATTTAGGAACTATGTAATCATCCTCACTCTCACAAATGAAATTCATGCATGATAACCAACACTATAGGCCTTCCCATATATTCATACTCAGGACTATTAACTAGTTGGATTAGGATCACTTTAGGACTTAATAGGCTTCTAATGTAAGATCATCGGGCTTTGGTATGGCATTTTAGACAAGTAGTGACAAAACTATCCTTAAATCATGTTTTTCAACACTTTTACCTTCACAACTCAACCATTCTAATTAAGTCCTGCCTTATTCTTCATTTTCAAGCTTTTTCGGGCACTTTCTTTTTCTTTTTCAGCTATTCCTTATTTTCGAACTCATTTTACTATTCTTTTCAATTAAGGGCAACTTATATTTCTTTTTCTGTCACCCAGCACATGATTTCTTTGTCACAATCGAATTCTAGGGCCTAGATGTGACACGGCGCATAGGGACTCAAAGAGACCCCAAGTAAGCCTCTTAACCTACGATTACACATCCTTGGCTACGGAAGCAAATAAATACAATAAAAGATAGTAAATAGGGGTAAACTAGACTATGGTCAACTTTCATATCATAAATATCAAGAGTCAAAAGATAGACAAAGCTCATAATATTTAACATAACATGTCTAGGAACACCTCTAAAACTTAGATACTTATCGGGGGCCAAAACAAACTATCAGGATCACCTTCATAGTCAACATATACATAAAAGAAAGATAGTCTTAGAACATGGTATGAGTTCATGAGCATCATCCCTGAAATGGAGGACTCATTAAAGAAATTGAGTGAAGTCGTACTAGCCACATGGAGGAGGAGGATTAAGTAGGGCTTCGGTTCTTACATGGTCACATCATGTAGGCATATAGTATGCATTAGTACATTTGAATGTACTAAGTATGTAGGATGCAATGCAACAAGTGATAAATACCATATGCAAAATGCATAACATAGGCAATGGATGAGCATATAAAAATATGACATGAATGAACGATGCTTAGAATAAAATCATGCTTACATAGAACATAATACATGTGTAAGGAGAGACCATTATTAGTGAATATCCCAGGCCTACTAGCCCCTTGGAGAGGCAAATGAGGTACGTACCGCTCAGTCAGTTAATGAGGTACAAAATTCCCAACATGGTTGATGAGGTACAAACCCCCCTAACAAGGTTATCAAGGTACAAACCCCTCGACATGGTTGCATGAGCCCACCATCACCTGATCGAGGCAATAAAGGTATATATCCCTCAACAAGGTTACCCAGGCCTACAACCCCCCGAGTGAGGCTTGATCGATTCCCAACACTATAGAAATTAGATCATATACATATATTTCTTTCCTCATCATATAGCCATTAAACTTATAAGACATGCATTGGGCCTTCAGTTCCTCAAGAAAATCTAACTGTACATTTCATCAAACACTTGGCGGGTGTGTAGTCCTAGTGACCATGCAATTTGAGAGTGAAATCGTGCTAGAAAATTCAATGTTAAACTATCAATAGATATATTGTAACACCTTCAAGCAATATATATCAAAACCTTTCATCAAATCTCACAATAATCTTATATTTATAGCTCAAAACATGTTAAAACAACCATACTTTCATGAAACCCAACATAGTGTGCAGTGATATTCATACAAATCAACTTTAAATCATACAATTTTAGGTAAAAGGAAGCTTGGGCATCATAGGTGAAAGTAACCCATGAAAGAAACCCACATACCATGACTTTGAAGAATCCTTAAAGAAGATTGGAGATTGAGGATTGAAGCTTGAATAAGAACATTGAGATCCGGATGAGTTTTGGGACTTGAAATTTGGAGATGAAATATTGTCTAAGTGTTTGAGATAGTATTTTGGAATATCTTGAATGATATGATGGTGAAATAAGGAAAAATATAGGTGTTTTCACGAATGGAAAATCTTAGGCCCAAGATTCAAAATTCTCGGACTGGACAATAAAAACTGGTAGAAAATTACAGTGAGGCACGTCGCACCAGCAACGCGCATTACTCACTAGAAATCAAATTTTGGAAAAAATGAAATTGTGATTTAGTTGCTATAAAATCAGGTTTAGACCCATATCCCACTCAATATTATCCCCTGAACAAGAATATGAAGTCAAATTTTCGAAATAACAAATAAATTTTGAGATAAATTGAAATTAAAATTCTAGGCACTTCCTAGGCTCATTTTCGGGCACTTTTTAGAATTGTTTCAATATCTCCCCGTTGGGATCATTCGTCCCTGAATGTCAAAGAAAAGTACATGAGAAGATTAATCATGAAGAAATCAACCGCAACAAGAATGCAATAACATACTTAAAATATCATTTTAAGAATCTAAACATAAATGTCAAAAAACATCATGAACTTGTCAATATAAACATGAATGCATGCAATTGACATAGGGGCTGAAATGTAAGATTCGGAATCATAAAAGAAAAAGGACTTAATACGTCATCACAGGCTTGAATAGATTGAAAGAGATTTGTATATCCCTTCTCCATGTCCACTCCGGCTATCCAAGAGAATCTGTTGACTAGATGATTCTTCCAAAGTGCCTAGACAAACACCATATCCTTATTAATCAACTCTTCCCATCCATCCATCCAATATCTCCACCGGGATCTTCTCCTAAGCCAACTTATTCTCCACAACACCCACAACCTCAAAAGTTCTATAGCACTTGAGTTAACAACACATCTTCTCAACCTAGATGCATGAAGAGCCGAACAAACCATATTCCTATTCATAGGCAACACCAATTCGTATGCAACATCACTAATCCTTCTCGGCACTTCATAAGCCCCCTATATCTTTGTCTTAACTTACCCTTCTCATCAAAATGAACCACACCCTTCATGGGTGAAACCTTCAAATAGATCTAATCATCAATCTTAGATTTAAGGTCTCTCCTCTCCGCATTGGCATAGGATTTTTGATGACTTTCGGCTATTTTCAACCTTCCTCTAATCATTCTTACCTTCTTAAGAGCCTTTATAACATGGTACAGACTTATCAAAGCTATGTTTCCTACCTTAAACCACCCAACTAGTGATCTATAATGCCTACTATAGAGGGCCTCAAAAGGAGTCATACTAATATTAGAATGATAGTTATTGTTATATGCAAACACAATCAATGAGAGATGACCATCCCAACTACTCCTCAACTCCAATACAAATGCCCTAAGCATATCCTCAAGAGTGTGGGTAGTTCTTTTGGCTTGGCTATCCGTTTAAGGGTGAAAGGTCGTACTAAGTTTATCCTTGGTTCTAAGACCTCCTTGGAAGGACCTCCTAAAGTCTGAACTGAATTATGCACCCTGATTCTATATGATGGACAAAGGAACCCTATCTAACCTTACCAACTCGTAGATGTACAACCTATCATAATCTTCATCCACATATATGGTCTTAACCGGTAAAAGATGAGCTGATTTTGTCATCCTATCAATGACAATACAAATGGAATCAAACCCCTTTCTAGTATTGGGCAACCCAACTACATAATCCATATAATCTGCTCCCACTTCCAAGTATGAATCTTTATGTCATGGGCTAGGCTACTCAGTCTTTGATGTTTGGCTTTGACTTCCCTGTAACCCTTCTGGTACAGCCAAGATGGGAGCGGACATAAGCTTAACCTCTAACGTTTTAGAAACTCCACTTACACAAATCGGTCCACTCAAATTAGCCTTACTTGGGGTCAACCATGTCATAGGAGGAGAAATTGAAGAAAACCCATTCATAAACCTTCAATAGTAACCGACAAAGCCCAAGAAGCTCCTAATATCCAATGAGATCAATGGTCTAGGACAATTTCTAATCATATCCATCTTTTTAAGATCTACCTTAATACCATACTCCGACACCACCTGTCCTAGGAAGGTAACCTCCTTAAACAAAATTCATACTTCTCACACTTAGCACACAACTTCTCTTTCCCCAAGATTTGCAATACTACCCCAAAGGGTTCACAAGCTCTAAATACATCAATACTTCATTACTAGAGTCTACCATAACATAACAAGGTAGGAATTAAGGACCCTATTCACGAGACCTATAGACATAACCGGTGCGTTAGTCAAACCAAATGACACCGCCCCAAATTCAAAATATTGGAAGGGACATTCACTAACTCATTTATAAGTGAAAACAACTCAATAGAAATAACTAAGGTTCAATGCCCCTAGCTCTCACAAGATAATAGTTGTAACCCTTAGAGATCAATTGTACCTTACGACAAGAAGTGGACTTATCCTTTCACAACCACCTTACAAGCCCCCAATGAAAGATGGGTTTATTAGGGAATGGAAATCTGATTCTACGGGCCCTACAATCAAAGCAGACACCATAACTAATGCAACTAATCCATCCTGAGTATAGCATCAAAATCCACTACATCAAAACCAATAATTCACAAGGGAAAGACCTAATGCAATATGAACAGAGCAACACCTATGAACTTTGTAACAACAATACACTCAACAAAAGGGTAGACACCAAATATTCACATAACAACTCGGGGCACACTTAAAGTCCGCTAGAAACAAGAAAGAATAATGAAAAAAATAGTAGCACCTCGGCCCATCAAGGCATACACATCAAAGCTAAAGGAAATTTCAACATACTAGTAGCAATGTCAGGCATCTCATCCCCTCCTTGAGCCCCTTGATCAACATGGACACCTTGCACTTGTGGTCGTCCATCCTTACCTTTGTCGTGAGCATGTGTACATTCTGAAATTTTGTGGCTCATCTCACCACACATAAAGCATGCATCCGTGTTCCTCCAACATTCCCCACTATGATTACTCTTGTATTTTAGGCATCTAAGATGAGTCACTCCATCATCACCCCTCTCCCCTTACTCTTATTGCATTTACAAGGACAATCCCTCCTTTAATGCCACTCTTCACCACAACCGAAGCAAACACTAGTGCCCCTCAAATATGGACCTCTATGCACCTTATCATATATTCAAAACATAGCATTACCTCTATCTTTGACACTTTGGAAATTCCCTTCAAACAGGCCTTCTTAGCCTCATTGCCCATTCTCTTACCATTTGAAGACTCAAGAGCACTCACTTGTTGATTGAGATGAGTTGGCAATTTTGTCACTGCTTTGACCAATACATATTGAGCATGGGGAACCTCTGCATTTGATATATCGGTATCCTAAGAAGCTTGAGACATATCCTGAAATGTAATGGTTTGTTATTAGCAATAATCCCTAGGGGCCTAACTCTATCGTATGACATAAATCATGAAAAACAGAAATATTTCCTAGAATGCCTCCTAGCCTCCTATTCTTAGTTATGGTGTGAAACACAACCATGAATAAGACACTAATCGACACTATTTGTTGGACATCGAGGACCTAACAACCTAATGCTATGATACCAAGTGTGTCCCGACCCAAGCCTAAGGCCTAGATGTGACACTGTACATAGGGACCCAAAAGTATCCCAAGCAAGTCTCATAACATATCATTACATATCGTTGGCTGCGGAAGCAAATAAATACAACAAGAAATAGTAAATAGGGGTAAATGGGACTTAGGGCAACTTTCATATCATAAACATCAAGAGTTAAGAGAGAGTCAAAGCTCATAACATTTAACGTAACATGTCCAACAACACCTCTAAAACTTAGATACTTAGCGAGGGCCAAGACAAGCTAATGGGCTCACCTTCATAGACAAGACATAAATAAAAGAAATATAGTCTTAGAACATGGTATTAGATCATAAGAATAATCCCCAAAATAGAGGACTCACCAAACAACTTGAGAGAAGTCATACTAGCCACCTCGAGGAGGAGGATCAAGTGGGCCACCAGTTTCCACATGGTGACATCATGTAGGCATAGAGTATGCATTAGTAGGTTTTAACGTAATAAGTATGTAGGATGCAATGCAACAAGTGATAAGCACTATAAAGAAAAATGCATAGCATAGGCAATGGATGAGTATATAGAAATATGACATGTATAAATGATTCATGGAGTAAAATCATGCTTATATAGTACATAATAAATATGTAAGGAGAGACCATTATTAGTGAATATCCAAGGCCTACCATCCTCCTTGAAAGGCAAATAAGGTATGAACCCCTCAATCAGTCAATGAGATACAAGCCCACCAACATGGTTCATGAGGTACAAGCCCCTAAATAAGGTTAATGAGGTACAAACCCCCAACATGGTTGATGAGGTACAAACCCCCCAACATGGTTGATAAGATACAACCCTTCCAATAAGGTTATCAAGATACAAATGCCTCGACATGCTTACACGGGCCTACCACCTCTTGAGTGACGCGGTCGAGGTATAAACCCCTTAATAAGGAAACCTGGGCCTATAACCCCTCGAGTGATGATTGGTCGATTCCCAACACTATAGAGATAATATCATACACATACATTTCTTTCATTATCATATAGTCATTCAACTTATAAGACATGCATTGGACCTTTAATTCCACAAGAAATTCATAACCAGAAAGTTTATCAAACACTTGGCGGGTGTATAGTGCTAGTGTAAAACCATGCAATTCAAGAGTGAAATCATGCTAGAAAAATATAAAACCATCAATAGATACTTGGTAACATCCTCAAGCAACATATATCAAAACCCTTCATCAAATCTCACAATAGATCTTAGATTCATAGCTTAAAAAATGCTAAAACAACCATACTTTCATAAAACTCCAACATAGTGTGTAGTGAAACTCATTATAAGTAAGACCCATGAGTAAATCAACTTTAAATCATACAATTTTAGGTAAAAGGAAGCTTAGACATCATGGGTGAAAGAAACCCACATACCTTGACTTTGGAGAATCCTTGGAGAAGACTGGAGATTGAGACTTGAAGCTTCAATGAGAACCTTGAGTTCCGAATGAGTTTTAGGAATGTCTTGAATGATATAAGACTGAAATAAGGCTAAATATAGGTGTTTTCATGCATGGAAAGTATCAGGCCAAAGACCCAAAAGTCTTGGACCAGACAATAAAAACTGGCACAAAATTTCACTGAGGTACGTCGCTCTAGAAACGCTCATTACTCACTTGAAATCAATATTTGGAAAAATAAAATTGCAATTTGGTTGCTCTAAAATTGGGATTAGACCTATCTCCCACTCAATTTTTCTCCATGAACAAGAATATGAAGTTAAATTTTTAAAATAATGTATGTATTTGAGATATATGAAAATTACGATTTTGAGCACTTTTGAGGCAAATTTCGGACACTTTTGGTGTCATTTCATTCTTCTTCTTTCTTTCTTTCCCAACTAACCACCTCATTCTTATTACATTACCACAACAAATGCCATCGTCAACCTATTTTAGCCTGAAGTAAAGTACACAATATGAATTCCTCAAACCAAGGCTACGTTTGGTAGCCACCCTCAACTTAGGCTTTTTGCCTCCATCAAGGTTCATATGCAAAAGTATAGACCAAGGTCAATATCTAGGTATTTTAAAAAACAAGGCTAGGCTAGCTAGGTGTCAAGAAAGAATAGGTAAATGTAAAGCTCAAATATTTGGAACAAGGGTTAAATCACTACATTTGGTAGATTATTTAGGCAAAAGTGGAATAACTTAAAGAAAAATGGCCTAAGATCATTTTCGAATCAATCACATCTCCAATCCAATCTTACAGTAACTAGGCAAGTTCTGAATCAGTATAAAATGCATGAATATGGCAAAATTAGCTCTCACACACATAACATAGTATACACAATCTATATAGACACATAGGTCATGCTTCAAGCATCAACTTGCATTCTCTTCATCAGAACAAACAGTGCGAAATAATCATATGCCAGATTATAGTCGTAATCAATGATCCCAAAAATTTTGAGGGTACCCAAATTTTCAAAAAATTCATAAAACCACTCTAGATCATGCACATGTCAAAAGTAATAATTACTATATATCTACAAATTATCTACACTACCTAAATATGCTCTTTCAACAGAAAGAAAACTCATCCACAAGGAAAAAAAAGCACGACAAGAAAATCTTAAGATCAAAAATAGGAAAGTTATGGACTAAAGGCTACTCAGACTTCACAGTAGTCCATAACTCCTCACACCCCACCAAAAGATGATACTTTTTGCTCAAAGTAAACATACACATACACACACACACACACACACACACACACACACACATATATATATATATATATATAAAATGAAAATTTAAAACCCATCATCCATAAAAAAATAAACATCTAAAATAAAACAGTAAAACAGTTAAAAATATCCAAAAACCATCATAAAAAATAGTGTCTAAAATAGGAACAAAGTATCCAGAAGTAATGAGTATGGGGGTAAAAAGTAGCAAACACATGGTGCTTAAGCACTGGTATCCATCTGGTCCTGGGGCTCACTATCCTTCTCGGTGGGCTGGGTTGCAGCTTTAACTAAGCTCTCAACTCCATTGTGCTATCTGTTGATCCCAGCCCTCCATATAGCCTCCAATAGCTAAGGAATCTTGCACCACCTTATCAGTAATCTGCTCCTCTAGCTCTGGAATATCGGACGAACCAAAGGTTTGATCTGGCTCATTAGTCTGCTCAGTTGGGCCTCCCTCTTCACTAACCTACACACCAAAGCCTGAAAAGCAAAAGCAGACATAAGAGGATAGTCTGCAGAAGCAACTTGAGTAGTAGAATGTGTTGGTGCTGGCATATCTAAGGATGCATCACCTCGATACAAATAGCTGGAGGCAGCTCTGCTACAAGTGGAGTGGAACTATTAGTAGCTGGAGTAGGCTCCTCAGTATGCTGCTCTAGAGGAAATGGATTTGGAATATGAGGAGAAGTTGCTCGTTGTCGGGCCATTAGGTTTTTATTAGCCTTAATTAAGCTGGAATCCATAGTGCATACAGCCTCTACATGTAGGTCCAGTTGGTGGGAGACATGTACCCTGGCCTCATTAAATAATATATTTATCAAGATGGGAAAAGGCAATGAGGTTTGTGTATGAAAGGCTGACTCGTGGATCTGCTCTGCCAGAACTCAGGCCTAATATTTATCACAGCCAGCTAAGATACTAGCTAACATCACAATCCATAGTGATCACATTATACGTAAGTGTAGGCCTGATGTGCCAACGGATAATAGACTACCACAATTTGGCTAGGAAGGATAGGTGAGACTTCACTATCGGTGCAACATTGTTTGTGACCCACCAGGATCATCACCACCTTCATAGATCTAGCTAGCTATCCACCTATGGAGCTCAGTTTTAAGACCCACATTCTTCTCACTCACTATCCGCCTCATCTTCTAGATCTTATTATTATATTCCGTGCTAGAATGAGGCACATTATAGTTTGGCATGAACTTAACCCTCCTGATAGTCTCCACTGAGATGCGAACAATTTGACCCCAAACTAGGACTTCTCGCAACCTTGGTTGATCAATAGCTTTCTTCCCCTTAGGAAGATATCGGAGAATAGTGGCATTGTAGGCTGCGTAGAACTCTAGAACTAGATAAGGGGCATACTTGCCCAACCTCTATGATAGCCACCTCAGTCTATGTCAATTTTTTCCTCTAAATCTGGCACCCTACTCAGTCCGGAGTCACTCAACCTAGACTCCTCATTAAATTGCCTAACAGGCTTTCCCTGTCCTTTAGGCTTACCCCTTATTATATATCTCCTTCATGCCAGGAATGCCCTATTTGGTATTTTTGGGGTCGGTGGAGGTGATTGAAGGATTGGCCTCATCATGTTGAGTTTGTGATGCCTCTGGTGACCCCGTCTCTAAGTGAGTTGGAGACATATGTGGCACACTACTATCAAAACCATCTTCGTGGTACTCCTCTTTAGACTGGGATGAACTCTCTACTACCGTAGCGGTGTGGGCAGCTTGGTCCCTTATTTGAGGAACATTTTCCCTTGGGTCTATTCAGACTCTATGGATATCTTCAAATCCCTTAGACTGTTTGGCCAAAGAGGAATCATCTATCAAGTTTCTTTGGAAATCTTGAGTAGCATTCTTATCTTTTAGAGGCATCATACTTGAAAATCAACCCCAGACCACAAATGAGCACCATAATGTCTAATCAACTAAAAGTCTCACAGAAGAATAAAGAAGGAGTAATCAAAAACCAACAAAAGAAAATACAGACAAAATGCACTAAACCAGTTACAGATTTATAGGTACGAGGCACAGGTATGACTTGTAAGGTGACCTATGAGTCGTACTGTGGCCTCATAGTGCTAGAGTACCTGAGAAAAAATCATTGTAAA
The DNA here is from genome assembly GCA_025642045.1 of Solanum sejunctum. NCBI lineage: Eukaryota > Viridiplantae > Streptophyta > Magnoliopsida > Solanales > Solanaceae > Solanum > Solanum sejunctum. Next base: position 11,105 of record JAOTQJ010034580.1, read on the forward strand.
AATAGATACGAGGCTCAGGTATAACTTGTAGGATAACCTACAAGTCGTAGCATAGGCTCGTACCAAATTTCATAAACATTTTTGAAAATAAGTTAGGTCCATAAGACCCCCCTACGACTCGTAGTAGGCACTACGACTCGTATGTGGGACTCATATGATAAATAATAAGGAACCATAGGTGACTATTATCTCCTACGAGGGACCCCTATGACTCATAGGACATCCTACGAGTCATAGGGGGTCCTCGTAACAGAAAACAAAAGATACTTGCAGTGCCTGTACCTTCACCACCAAAACCACTATCAATCAAACCAAACAAATAAACATTATTTGAAGCAATTCTTAATTGATTCAATAGGTATGAAAGTATGACCCTAGTCTTGAACATTCAAGCCATAATTTCCTAACAAATTTGAGAAATACCCAAGAACAATCGATCCCCGAACTCACAATCATCAACAACAATAGCACACAATCATATGGGTTCAATGGAATCTTCAACAATTTCACACAAAGGTGTCTCAAACTATCAATCGCAACAAAAATATACTCCAATACCCTACTTTCGACCCTGCCATGGACCCATTGTCAAACAATCGTCAAATAATCATTTCATAACATGATCTACATTTTAGATAAGTCAAGACATCCATCATCACAACAATCCAACAAGAGTGGTTCCACACTTCAAGCTAATACTAGTGAGTTATAATTGACCAACCCCAATTCTCATATTTAAACAACAATTTTTTCATGGTATACTCAAAATTATCACTACACACAGTCATCTAACAATCCAAGAAATTCATAACATGTGTGCATAATTTAACTAAGAAACATACCTAGTAAGAGAACAAAAAGAAAATAGAAGCACATCGAGAGTAATAGAGAGGCCGAAACCCTAGAGAGATGACCCACTAGAAAATCTTGCCAGAGAGTGATGTGGGTTTGATCGGAATAGTATAAAATGGTGTGGGATTACTTGAGGGGGAACAAAACCATCTAAAATGAGGGAAATAAGGGGTCAAATGAATATTTGACCACTCATATACTCAACCGGGCTGACTTTTAAAAATTTTGCATTTTGGGACTATAAAACCCAAGTACAAGTTGTAGGACTTACTACGACTCATAGGTCCCGGTCTCACAGCACACCTAACACTTAGAAAAAGTTCAAGTTCAATACTTGGTCACTAAGAACCCCCACTTACAACTCATAGGGGACCCTACGAATCATATGGTCAGTTCGTGGTATATTTACTATCTTTAAATCATCATTGTTTTTCTCTATAAGGCATGACTATGAGTCATAGTGTTTACTATGACTCGTAGGCTTGGTCGTAGAGGCTGCTCCAAATTTAATTTTCTTCAAATTTCTAGATCATGATTTATACCTAACAATCACATCTTCAAACATACCAATCTTCACATCAATGTAGTTGATTCAATGTCTTAAAATAAAAACAAACTTCAATCCACTACCTAACAATTCAAATAACAAAGATAAACTTAAAAACAAGCTAAAAGCATAATAAATACTTTGGTTGCCTTCTAAGAAGTGCCTTGTTTAATGTCGTGGCTCAACTTTGTCATCATCCATCATAAAAAATCTTCAATGGCCCACACATCACTCTTTAATTCATCTGGATGCTTCATTGATTGGTGGATGTCAAACACAACCTCTCATAATTAACCCTGAACCGAAGTTTATCAGAATCCATATCCACCAATGCTCTCTTAGTCGCCAGAGATGGTCTACCTAATATAATGGGTAGGTCAAAATCAACCTCACAATCAAGAATCATGAAATCTGTAGGAAAGATCAATTTGTCAACTTTTACAAGCACATCAACAAGTATCCCTTTTGGCTTTTGTCTGGTTCTATCCCCCATGAGTAATCGCATTCTCTTTGGAGTAAGAGTACCTTGACCAAGCTTTTTGAACATGGAAAGAGATATTATATTAATAGTAGCTCCTAAGTCACACAATGCTCTTGTGAATTCTACATCATCAATGGTGCAAGGAATAGTGAATGCACCAGGATCCTCCCACTTCTGGACTAGGCATTTGATCATGATGGCTCAATGTGAGCTTCTTTGTCACTAAATCCTTTATGTACTTGGCATACCCAAGCATTTTCTCCAAAACTTCTAGAATGGGAATATTAATGGACAGTTGTTTTAACATCGACAGGAAGTGCTTGAGTTTGTCCTCCTCCTCCTTTTTCTTAAATATTTGAGGAAAGGGGGGAGGACATTTTGGAATCATCTTAATCTTTTCTTACTTTCTCACTTCTTCTCTTTGCATCCTGTAACTCTCCAAACCTTCTTCCTCAACCACAACTTCACTATGAATACCCTTCTCACAAGCTTCATCCTAAACCACCGGCATAGGGGGATCTATGGTGCTTTTACCACTTCTAGTCATGACCGCCATGCAATGCCTAACATTTTTCGATTTTGAACTATATTGCTTGGTAAAGTACCCTTTTAGCATTGGTTTAATTGAGAAGAAACTTGGACAAATTGTTGCTCTAATTGTTTATTCTCCAACGAATGAGACTTTATCTTTTGGTTTATACTTGAAATATCTGATTTCATTACTGTTAAGGTCTCACCTTGATAGTCACCTCTTTTCAACAACTTATCAAACATTTCCTCAATCCTTGAATTACTCAACTAGGCATCACAATTATGGGGTGGTACATAAGGACTATTTCTATAACTATCTCTTCTACCCCATTCAGCAGCATGCACTCTTTCCCTTTCTTAATAACCACCTCAGTTATCCCTATACATACCCTCATGGTTGTAGTTCTGATCTTGATTTCCAAAACCTTGCCTCGAATAGTCCGTGTTGGACCCTTGGGGTTATTTCGAAAAATCATCTATTAGTTATGAAATAATCATCTTCATCAAATAATGGTTCATCATACAAGTGTGCCTTAGGAGGTTGGTGTGTCACCGCTTGAATAGTTGCTTGGTTTTTCTTAAAGAACAAGTCCATACTCGTGCGAAGTTGAGCAAGTTGTTGCATGATCTCCTCATTAACCTTTGTGTTGTTTACCACACAAGAAGTGGTAAACAACAACAATGAGCAACCTAATAAGAGATCTCAACCAAGCGATCATCAACAATTTTATGGTCCAAAACCATCCTCAAGCATTTGGTGAACCTTTCCCACATAATTCTAATTGAATCACCTGGTTATTACTAAAAATTATTTATTTGATCTTTGAGATTAAGCTTCTTGGACCTTAGAAAATACCTTTCTAAAAAGGCTCTTTGTAGCTCAGCCCAACTTGCGATGGAACTTTGTGGAAGCTCTGACAACCGAACTATCACATTTCTAGTTAGAGATAGAGGGAACACTCTCAAACTAATTACATCCATAGAAAGATTTTGTATCCCCATCATACTCTTGCAAATGTCTCCAACATTGTGGAGATGAATGTGTGGATTCTCCAAAGGTAGACCTAAGGACAAACCATGATTCTGAAGCATTTGTAAGAGACCACTAGACACAGTGAACTTAATGTCTGCCGGTAATGGTGGCAACACTATAACTCCTGTAACATCCATAGCCATAGGACTCAACCTATACTTATTCTATCCATCAGAATTTTCATTGAATGCCCAATGGTATTGTCACGCCCCAAAGACCCATAGGACGAACCGGCACCCGTTGCCGATAAGGCTCGGGAGAACCAACCTGTAACTATATGAGTTCTATATATATTATAAGGGGTTTCTTCATGTGACATGTCTTTAAACAAATAAACAGTGATAACAAGCTAAAAGAAAATGCATATGACTAGGCCGTTGGAGCCACACTGTCTAAAGTGCAAGACATGACTACACTATGCTTTACATAGTCCACAAAGCCTCTAAATAAAGAAAAACATCTAATAGGGTCGGGACAGGCCCCGTCTCAACAAACTGTGCAATAAAACATGTAAGCTCTAGACATGTACAAAGCTCCGAAGCAACCTAGAGCTTGCTAACCTGCAGAAAAACCACTTAATTAACAAGAAAAGTGCACAAGACTCCTTAGCACACAATCTGTCCAGAAATTCCAGAACAGTCATACTAACATATACTTCATATTTTTCATAGTAAAACCATACTAAAAACATATGTAATCTTACTTACCACTAACTTCAAGGTATAAGGCTAATCCAGGAACCCTAGAAGAGTTATTTAGCTGCTTTGCAATGTGAAGAAAGGTTGAGAGAATTTTGAAGACTAAGCTATTTTTGTTTTGAGAGTTCAATGGAACGATAGTGTTGTGGGAGTTGCTTTGACCCTCTTTTAACATGGTCTTTGGCCGAATTACTAAGGCTACTTAATCCTTACATCACCAAGTAGGTGATGAAGCTCCTTGAGCATGTCACTTTGGGCTTTTGGAGCTCCAAATACATGGACTTGGGCTGTCCATTTTCAGATTTTGTTCTTCTTAGTTTGGGCCTGAAGTTTTCTAAGAATCTTGTGATATCTTTGGGCCTTTATTACTATAATCCTTGGGATATAAATATAGTCCATATGTGATGTTAAATCATGGCCCAAAGTTACACCCTTAACACGGACTTTATTCATAATCGAACT
>JAOTQJ010034591.1:0-15707 GCA_025642045.1 Solanum sejunctum
AGTAAAGATTCAGTATAAGTGGTTATCTCGGTGTCCTATCGGCACCATTCACGGCCCCTGGGTTGGGTCGTGACAGACTCCTAGGGTGACCTATGAGTCGTAATTGAGGTTTTAGTCAACACTTGGAATTTTGGACTTGACTGTTATGAGCTACTGTTATGAGTCATTGTTTGGGCTACCATTCATATGCTCTCTTCGTAGTCTAGGCCTGCAGGTTTTGGTTTAAACTTTTGGGTCATTGTTCCTTTCTACGATCCCCACCTATATGAGTCATAATGCGACCTTGGACTCATAGGATGGCCTTGTATGGCTGACCTTCACTTTCTAGATTCTCAATTTTGCCTATTGTTTTAAGTTATGAGGGTACCTAATGACTCGTAGCTAGGGCTATGACTCATATGGTGGCTCATATGTCCTATATTTTAGCAAAATCTGCAATTTTCTCCCAAAATTATACTAACCTATATTTTCTGCAAGAACAACACAAAAACGTATAAAAACCATAAAAGTCACATTAAGAACTTAGAAAATCCCTTGTTTCAGACATAAAATGTTTTGTATTTTGACAGGACATCACAGCCTCAATTTAGAACTATTACTTTTCCACTAGCGATGACTTAATCTATGTAGACAAAGAGAAACACATCAAAACTACTCAAATGGAGTTTACATCACTTAGGTTCAATTCAGGTACCCAACTCTCATTTTCAAAACCTAGTTGCAAAGCTACCAAGAAAACCAAAAGATAATAATGCATATGACAATCTAACTATGACAAGTGAAGGAGTATCATCAACCCACAGTCATTGTACAAGTCATATGTCAATCATGTAATGTAAATGCCCTAGCAGAAAAAAAGTCCCTATATTACACTAAAAAACAATCAAAGTTCGGGGACTGTGCAAGTATTCTCACTCTAAAAATTGAAATTCATGCATGATTACCAATACCGTAGGCTTGCCCCGATACTCAAACTCTGGACTGTTGACTAGTTGAACTAGGATCACTTTAGGACATAATAGGATTGTAACGTAGGTTCATGGGGCTTTTGTATGGCATTTTAGGTAAGTAATGGCTAAAAGATATACTTGAACCATGTTTTTCAATACTTTTACCTCCACAACTCAACCATTTTCATTATATTCTCCCTCATTCTACCTTTTCAAGCTTTTTCGGGTGCTTTCTTTTACCTTTTCAGCTATACCTCATTTTTAAAATTATTATAGAGGATAAGTTGACTTATGAAGAGGTCCTGGTGGAGGCATTGGACAGAAGGGTGGAAGAAGTTGATTGATAAGGATGTGGTGTTCATTAAGTTTTGTTGGAAGAGTCGTCTAGTCGAAAGTGTCTCTCGGGGAGCGATCATGGAGAAACAATATCTGTATCTCTTTGATTTCCATTCAAGACTATAATGACATGTCAAGTCCTTTCATCATTCCAAGCCTTATGTTTCAACTCCAATTTCATTGCATGCATCCATATTTATGTTAACAAGTTCATGACGATTCTTGATACTTATCTTAATATTTTCAAGATGGTGTTCTTAAATGTATTGGTGCATTCTTCTTGGGGATGATTTGTTCATGATTACTCTCATATATGTTCCTTTGACATTCAGGGACGAACATTCCCAAGGGGGAGATGTTGTAACAACCCAAAAAAACTGCCCAAAAATGTGCCTAGAATCGTAATTTCCATATATCTCAAAATTTGTGCATTATTTATAAAATTCAAATTCATATTCTTGTGTAAGGGGTCAAATTTAGGGAAAAAAGAGTCTAACCTCAATTTTTGAGCAACCATAGCAAAATCCAAAATTTCAAAGTGTCAAATTCCTATAAGTTTAGCTCGTTTGGGGCGTGACACACCTCAGAGTTATTCTTGTCCAATTTTTCTTCACTTGTTCCAAGATATTTAAGTATTGGGAATAAGCCTTCCCATATGATAAAATACCTATACTTAATTGTTCTTAACCCTCATATAATTCTAAACATTCCTAATACTTATTCAAACACTTCGCTAGATATTCTACTCCTAAATTCAAATCTCAAAACCCTCTCAAGATCAAAGCAGCCACAAGGGAACTTCTAGGGTTCTTGGAGAATACCTAAACCTTTAAGGTAGTGTAAGTAAGTCTAACTATGTATTTAGTATGGTTTTCTTATAAAAAATAAGAAGAATATGCTGGAATGTTTGTGCTGAAAATTTGGACAGAATATGTTTAGAAAGTTGTTGCACACTTGCCTTTTTGTTTTAGTGACTTCTCTATGGTTTGTGTGCTGTATTATGAAGAGCGGTTGATGTTTATAACATGGTTTTAGTTATAGATATTACCCTAAGGTTGCTGCCCTGAATTTGGTTTCATTTAACAAACGAGTTTTATTGTGCTATCTTAAGGGTAATGTTGATTGGAACTTGTGGGTTGTTGGATAAAAGACTATTGGCTCATCCTTCATGACTTCTTAGGTACTGTTCTAAGTCTGATTTAGGACTGTTTGTATGTATAAATGATGTAGGAACAGTTTGGTTAGAGTTGGAATCGGTTTGGAATTATTGACGTCGAAATGTAGCAAAGGGAGGTAACGTTATGCTGTCCACTTGTAGGTTGTGTAAAATTGTTATGTGTTGTGCTTTGTGGACTGTGGTAAGACTGTTATGGCACTAAATCAGGCTTCACATGATGTGTACATGTGAATGTGTATTGGAAAATAAGATTAGGGACGGAAAGGTTAAAAGAATACGCTCGGGTTTATAAATACCCGCTTGCTGCCCATGTGTTATTTTTTTTATGTGATTGGGCTGCCAAGATGTATCTATTGGCTGCTATTGCTAGTTTTATCACCTTATATATTGTGGATAAATATTTGGATGAAGGGAAGGTTATCTCGAGGTAGTAACGAGGTCATACAATGAGGTATGTAAGGCTACTTGGCATGAAATCTAGATCCTTCCTTGGCACATAAAGACACTTGCCGACTCCTACACAACTATTAACCGTGTCTTCACTCTTTCACATGTTCATATGCTTCTATACATAGTTACCTTCAAATCTGCATACATGCTTGGATACCAAGTTACATGGGTTCTTGTTGCTAAATAAAGTTTACGAGTTGTTTTATCTCATACGCATTTCATTATTTGTGTAATATACTCTTTTCATTGTCAGATTGTCTTGTATGATTATCTATATGTCATATGCTACATATACATCCCTACAGCTCCAATATTGTGACCACTAAAATAACTATCACAAAAGTAATTGAAAGGTAAAGTATATTGTTTATTGATTGGTGGTAGCCTGAGGGGTAAAAGAATCACCTAGCCAGGGATGACCCTATCATGGGTGGTAGCCCGAGAGATTAAGGAAGAACCTAGCTAGGGATGATCCCGATATAGTCTTACCACTAATCAGCTAGTCATTTGTATTATATATTGTTCACAGATTATACAGTAAAGGTAATATAATTAAAAGAACATAAAGTACATGATCCCATAGTATAACTAAAAGTGGTTTCTTATCCTACACCAGTGCATAGTTTCATTGGAGTTCTTACTTCATATACAGTATATCCTACCTTACATATTTAGTACATTATCTCATACTGATGTCCCTTATGGGGGACCTACATTTCATGTTGCATGTACAGGTACTAGTAGATCTCGTCAATAGGAGTACAGGACATCCAGTTGTTGTTACCAAGCTCCAGGTTGCTTTGGAGCTTTATGTCTAGAGCTTATATTTTTGCATTGTACAGTTAGTCGAGGTGGGGCATGTCCTGACCCTTGTCAGATACTTTTCCTTATCTAGAGGCTTTGTAGACTATGTAAATTAAAGTGTGGTCATGTCTTATACTTTAAACATTGTGGCCCCAATGGTCTAGCCATATGAGGGTGAGCTCGGTTTCTTATCTTGGCCCCTTCTAAGTTCTATGTTAGAGGTGTTGTTGGATAAGATATGTATTATGCTTGAGCTTTGACTCATTTATGTTATTCAAGCTATTTAAATATGAGTCTCTCCCCCATATCCCAATTTTCCCTTATTTATGTTTCTTATGATGAACTATCTTGCTTCTGTGACCAAGGATGTGTTATGGTATGCTATAAGGCTTGTTTAAGGTTCCTTTGGATTCTCCATTTGCCGATCACGTGTAAGTCCTAGGCTTGGACCATGATAAAGATGGAATTAGAGCACTAGGTTGATAGATCATTAAAGTCTAACTCACCGAGTTGATCAGAGCCTTATTTATGGTTGTGGTGTATACTATAACTATGAGTAGAAGGCTATGAGACATTTTAGGAAAAGTTTCCCTTCTTCGTGTTCTATGTCGTGCTATGGAGTTAGAGTGAGTTTTTCCCTTAACAATTGTTCTTTGCTATGCTAGATAATATCTAATACTAGAGGAATAAGGGCCCAAACTCCCAAGGAGCAACCTATCAATGGTGAGTTCTAGGATGCTCTCACTATGCTTGCCCAAGTTGTGGCCAACCAAGTTAACCAAAGGGTCCAAGCCCCTCATACTACTTCCCTCGGAGCTAGGGTAAGGGACTTTATGAGGATTAATCCTCTAGTATTTTACGGGTCAAAGGTAGATAAAGATCCACAAGAGTTCATTAATAAGGTCTACAAGATATTAACTATCATAGGTATAGGGCTAAGTGAAAAGGCAGAGTTGGCGGTGTACCAACTCAAAGGGGTAGCCTAAATATGGTATGATCAATAGAAGGACGAGAAGGGAATTGATAAAATGGTGCTTTAGGAGGAGTTCAAATTTGCTTTCCTTAATCTGTTTTGAGTTTGAGGGAGTATGCCCTCAAGTTTAATCAACTTTCAAAGTATGCTCCTTGTTTGGTGGCTGATCCTAGATCTAGGATAAATAAGTTCATGATGGTGATACTCGACTTGGTAAGTGAGAATTGTCGGTCCGCCATGCTAATTAGTGACATGGACTTATCTCAGTTGATGACCTATACCGAGTAAATTGAAGAGGAGGAGATGGGGAAGAAGAGGGGTAAGGAGGCCAAAAGGGCCCATTTTGAAGGGAAGTTCCAAAGTCCCAAGGATAGTGATAATGTTACACATCCAACATGTTGTAACGTTCATAGAGGCCCATGCTTGAAAGGAACCAATGCTTGTTTCCCTTGTGGTGGTGAGGGGCATAAGAGGAAGAATTGTCCTCGTAATCAAGGTAAGGGTGAAGATGTTCCTCCTCAAGGTGGTACCCTAAGGCACTATTAATTCTGTGTCTCTAAGAAAGGCGAAGGGAAAATGAGGCATCCAATGTTGCCACCAGTAAGTTGAAGTTTCCTTTGACTTAGATGTGTATGCATTGATGGGTCCAACGTGTTACTATTTCTTCCATTGCTCTTATGGTTGCTAGTGGGTTCCTTATTTGTCCCGAGTTATTATGTGGAATTGTTAGTGTTTATTCTATTAATGATTTTATTATTGATGGGTAAGGCTTTTGGAGCTTGTTTCATGATCTTGTTGCTTGAGGTATTGTCAAGTGGTAGCAAAATAGGGTAGGTCCATTCTTGTCTTAAGGTTCAATTAATCTCTAAGGGATGCCCCATGTTCTTATTGCAGAAAAGTCTTGTCTTGTGATCTTTGATGAACTAAGCTAGATGAGTTGGAGGTCTTGGATAGTTTGGGCTACTTGCATGGCATCTTTCCAATGAGTGTAGAGCCTGTAAGTTTGTTATATGATTATTGAGGATGGTCAATCTAATTGGTCAACTATAATGGGATAGTCATTTCTCAAAAATTGATTTTTGGTTTGAGCTTTGTCCCCAAGTGAGCATTATTAGTATTGGTGGAGTTTTTTGGTTGATTCATGCATTAGCTATGTTTTTAGGTCTCTAGAATAGGGTCTTAAACCCTACCTTGGTATGTTAGCAGTGGTCCGTAGTAATGAACTATTGATTTATGTAGAGCATGTGAATTGTTTGGGGGTAGTATTGCAAGTCTTGGAGGATGAGAAGTTGTTTGCTAGATATGATAGGTGTGCATTGTGGATAGCAAGAAGATGGTTAGGATTCTTTAAGGATTATGGTATGAGTGTGTATTATTTTCTCCGGTAGGGCTAGTGTTGTAGTTGGTTCTCTAAGTAGTCTAGGATGTGTGAATAATGGTGACAAGGAGGAGACTAGTGGGGTCCATCGGTTGGTTAGATTGGAAATTTAGGTTGAGGGAATTGGAGAATGGTAGTATGGTATTCTTGGTGGTTCCAAACTTCTTTGGTTTAGGAGGTCTAGATTAAGCAAGGCCTTGATTCTGTCTTATTAGAGTTGGAAGTTTGGGGTGGAAAGATAGTAGGGTGGAGGTTATCTCCCATGGGGGAGATGGTGGTTCGTGGCAACAAGCGAAATGGGTGTGGTTAAGGTTGAAAAATGAGTTATGGTTGTGATGTCCTTTTAGAGTGTAGAAGAAGTTGCTAAGGTTGCATATGGATGGGATTTGCTTAGGGATATGATTATGGTTTGTTCGGTTCTTCATGTTTCTAGGTTGAGAAGATGTGCTGGTGATTATAATGCTATAAAACTCTTTGAAGTTGTGCGTGAGATGGAGGATAAGTTATCTTAGAAGGAAGTCCCGGTGGAGGTATTGGATGGATGAATGGATAAGTTGATTGATCAGGGCATAGTGTTTGTCAAGGCCCATTGGGAGAATCTCAAATCAGTAGTATCTCTAGGAGAGCCGGAATGGGCATGGAGGAGCAATATCCGTACCTCTTCCATTCTTTCAATCTTATGATAACACGTCAAGTCTTTTTTCTTTTATTCCAAGTCTTATGTTTTAGCCCTATGTCATTTATATGCATCCATGTTTAAGTTGGCAAGTTTAATAATGATTTTACACTAATGTTGAGATTTAAAAAATGGTGTTTTAAAGCGTATTATTGCATTCTTGTTGGGGCTGATCTTCTTATGATTACTCTTCTCTTGTACGTTTCTTCAACATTCTGGAACGAATGTTCCCAAGAGGGAGATATAGAAACGACCCCAAAAAGTGCCCGAAAATATGCCTCGAAAATGCCCAAAATTTTAATTTCAATATATCTCAAAATTCATGTGTGATATCAAAAATCCATAAATCTAACTTCATATCTTGTTCAGGGGGTCAAATTTAGGGGCAGAGCAGTCTAACCCTGATTTTTGAGCAACCATAGTGAATTTCAAAATTTCAAAGTTTGACAAAAAAAGTAGTGCTAATCCGCGATTGGGGCGCGACGCGCCCTAGTGTATTTTCTGCCCAGTTTTAATTTTCGGTCCAAGACTTTTAAGTCTTGGGCCTAAGCCTTCCCACATAAGAAAACACCTATACTTAGTGTTATTTCACCCTCATATCACCCAAGTATTTCCCAATAATCACTCAACTCCTTACTCTTATATTTCTCTCAAGATTCAAGTCTCAATCCCTCATCCAGATCTCAAGGTTCTTCTTTAAGCTTCAAGTTTTCATCTCCAATCTCCACCAAGAGTTTCCTCAAAGCTAAGGTATGTCAGTTCTATCCATTGGGTCCATTCACCCATGGTTCCCTAATCTCCTTTTTACACAATTTGCATGATTTAAAGTTGATTTTACAAATTGGTTTACTAGTATTAACATGTTTATGAACTATGTTAAAGCTATGTCAAGTTGTGACTGTTTTGCTATATTTTGAGCTATAAATCTTGGATCTATTGTAACATTTGATGAGGTGTTTTGGTGTATATTGCTTGAGGGTTTTGCAAGGTGTTGATTGATGGTTTTATAGTGGATTATCTTGCATGATTTCATTTATAAATTGCATGGTCTTGTACCCCCATTACACACCCGCCAAATGTTTGATAAAATGCTTGGATATGGTTTCTTAAGTAATTAAAGGTTCAATGCATGTCTTATGAGTTGAATGACTATATGATGATGAAATGAATATTTATATGAGATATATTTATGAGAAGTATCTATATTATTCTAAGATGACCATGCCTTGATGAGGAGGTACCACGCCTTGACCACTATGATAAAAGGGATGATGTTCATTAACCAAATTGAGGGGTTGATACCTCAGTAACTAAATTGAGGGGTTGATATCTCATTAACCAAATTGAAAGGTTGATATCTCATTAACTAAATTGAAAGGTTGATACCTCGTTAACCAAATTAAGGGGTTAATACCTAATTAACCAAATTGTGGGTTTGATACATCAATCACCTTAGAGGTGGGTGGTGTATGTTAATAACCAATTAGCTAATGGATGGTCTCTTCCTACTTACATTTTATGATTTTACTTCAAGCATCATTCATACATGTCATATAATTACTATGATATCCATTGTCTATATTTATGCATTTTGATTATGTTGCCTATCTATTGTTGCATTGCATCCTACACACTTAGGACATTCAAATGTACTAATGCATATTCTATGCCTATATGATGTTACCATGTTGGAACCAGTCCTCCATTTGGTCATCATCATCCTCCACGTGGCTAGTGGAATACATTCAATCTAGTTGGTGAGTCCTCATGTCTGAGGGCAATATCTATGTTCTTATGCTATGTAACAAAGACTATCTTTCCTTTTTGGTATACTTTAATTATGAGAGAGAGCCTAGCTGCTTGTTATGGCCCCTGCTAAGTTCTATCTTAGAGGTGTTTTTGGACAAGATATGTATTATGCTTGAGCTTTGACTCACTTAAGTTATTCAAGCTATTTAAATCTGAGCCTCACTCCCATAGTCCCAATTTCCCCTAGTTTATGTTTCTTATGATGAACTATCTTGCTTCCACAACCAAGGATGTGTGATGATATGCTATGAGGCTTGTTTTGGTTTCCTTTACGTTCTCCATTTGTCGGTCATGTCTAGGCCCTAGGCTTGGGTTGTGACATTTAAGAAGGGTAAATTGAGGGATTTAAGGTTTTTAGCTTTTAGTTTTTACACCACTAAGCTTCATGCTTAGCGATAGTTTTTTCTATCGTAGGGAGTACCTGAAATGCTGCTTGAGGATGCCCATTGAAGATAATTTTGAGAGTTGTGCAAAAGATCACATTTGCATCTAGACATATATATTTTAGTAGTTTTAGGACATGTACATAATTTTCCTATTACATATGTATATATAAATTTGAAAGGCTAGTGTAAATTATGGAACCATGGTTTGTACCGGCGAGCTTGTTTCTATATTAAAATACCAGTTATGTTAAGATGCTATATGAAGCAAAAACTAGTAAATTTTATGTGCTTGTATTTTAACATTGTTAATACTTTTCAGCATACTACAACAGTATGATAATATATAAATCTCTTGCAAGATAGTGGTTTAAATTACTTGTAAGGTACTTACACGAAAAACTTGAACTAGAAATCAATTAAACGACCTTTAGAACAAAATCATATTCCTTTAAATATTTTGAATTCATTATTTAATTTGATTAATATGTCACTTGTTAAATTTTTCATATGTTAGTGAGTATTATGTAAGCCTAGAGCGTATAAAAATGGCATCCTTCCGCGAGGGTTACCACAGAACTCCTACAAACCAAACATAAAAAACACATAAAACCCACTACATTGCATTGAGAACACACAAAATTCCAAGCTTAAAGCATCAAAAATGTTGTATTTTGATAGTACATCAAAACACTATAGCCTCAAGTTCAAGATCATGATCGGGTAGTTTTTCTCATGCATCTTCAATTGTCGTGAAGCATAGGCAATCACCTTACAATGTTGCATCAACACACACACCAACTCAATCCTAGTAGTATCACAATAAACAACAAATCCTGCATTCCCCTCCGGCAAGGTCAAGATTTGAGCCCAAGTTGGTCAATTTTTCAAAGTTTGGAAATACTTCTCACACTCATCCATCCACACAAACTTTGCCTTCTTTTAAATCAACTTGGTTAGTAGGGATGAAATAGAGGAGAATCTTTCCACAAACCTCCTATAGCACCTCGTTAGGCCTAAGAAACTCCTAATGTCCATAGGCATCAATGGCCTTGGCTAATTTCTCATCACTTCCATATTCTTAGGATCAACCTTGATACAATCACCTGATACCACATTCCCATGAAAGGCAACCTTACTTAGCCAAAACTCACACTTGTCAAATTTTGCAAAAAGTCTTTTCTCCCTCAAAGTTTGTAACATTAACCTCAAGTGCTCCATATGTTCTCCCTCACTCCAGGAGTAGATTAGGATATCATCAATAAACACCATGAACATGTCAACAAAGGGAGTTACAACTGATAAATTAGCCCCTGAATCTAATAATGTATACACATCAAAATTATAAACTTTCAACATACTGTTGATAATATCCGAGGCCTATTCAACTTCTTGTCAGCAATGAAAAGCATAAAAATGGTTGGTCCTTTGGCCATCTTAAACTTTCCCACCTTGTCCTTGGGGCCTTGCAACTCCACTCCTACAATCCTTCACATGACGTCTGAGCTTCCCACACTTGAAAAATGCATTTGAGCTAGCCAAGCACTCTCTCTTGTAAAGCCTTCTACATTGAGGGAAATTTGGGGTTTGAGGCTTTGGAGCCACCCCCTTGTCTTTAGTGGACTGGAAGAAGAAGTGGTATTAGACCCCTGTCCAAATTGATTTTGGCTATTTTGGAAATTGTGACCTCCATACCTTTGGTGAGAGTATGCCCCATCATCAACTTGAGTTCCCTTTGACTTCTTTGATCTCTCTCTTAGCTTCTCTACCTCAGTTTGCTCATCATGGGTCATCAACTGGGAGATGTCCATCTCCTTCACTAGCATGCTCATCTTACACTCTTTTCATACCAAATCTAAAACACCAAAGATGAATTTGTTCATACGAGCTCTTTAATATGTTAACATGAAAGGGGCATAATTAGAGAGGTTATTTAACTTGAGAGCATACTCCCTCATGCTCATGTTCCCTTTCTTGAGGTTTATAATTTCTTGTACCATGGCCTCCCTCAACTCTATCAGAAAGAATCGATCCAAGAAAGCACCCTTGAACTCTTCCCAGTCAATTGAACTTGCTCATTAGCCCTTCTTCTCCACCTATTGATCGTGCCATATATTAGCCACTTCCTTTAGTTGGTAGGCCACCAACTTGGCTTTTTCCTACAAGAGAAATCCCATTATAGTGACAATCCGTTAAGCCTCATCAATGAAGTCAATGTGATCCTCCTCCACCTTAGAATACTGGAAATCTAGAGGACTTATCCTCATGAAAACTCTAACATATGTGGCAAGAGTATGGACTTGGGGAGAAATGGCAATCTCCCTATTATCCTGGTTAGCTAAAGCTTGGGCTAGCATGGTGAAGGCAGCTCTAAACTACACATGCGACACTCAATCATCTTATTGCAAAGGAGGGGCTTGTTTCTTGGGAGTATTCCTTTGTTGTGGAGCTCTTCTGAAAAAAACAAAAAGTGCCCTAGAACCTCGAAAGTGCCCAAAATCAAAATTTCCACATATCTCAATATCCATGCATTATTTAGAAAATTCAACTTCATATTTTTGTTCAGGGGGCTAAATTGAGTGGGAGATGGGCCTAACCCGAATTTTAGAGCAACTATAGCAAAATCTAAATTTCCAAAGTGAGCTTAAAAATAGAGTAAGTGCGCTTTCCTTCCGCGACGCACACTAGTGTTAAAACTATCCTGATTTTTGACTTCAATCTAAGACTTTTAAGTCTTGGGCCTAAGGGTTCTTATACGTGAAAATACTTATACTTAGCCTTATTTCACCATAATATCATCCTTAACATTTTTCAACATCCTCTCAAACACTTAGACTCATATTCCACCCTATATTCAAGTCCCAAAACTCAAGATTAATCTTAAGGATTTTATCAAGGATTTCATTCAAGCTTCAAGGATCCATCTCCAATCTTTTTCAAGGGTTCTCCAAAGTAATGGTATCTGAGTTTTAACCATTGAGTCCTTCTACCCATGGTGCCGCAATCTCCTTTTTACTTAAATTGCATGATTTAAAGTAGATTTTACCATTGGGTTTACTAGTATGAACATGTCTATGAACTATGATTAAAGATATCTAAAGTTAGGACTATTTTGCCTTGTTTTGAGCTATAAATCTTAGATCTATTGTAAGATTTGATGAGGGGTTTTGATGTATATTGCTTGTAAGTGTTGCAAGATGTTGATTAATGGTTTTACTATGGATTTTCTTGCATGATTTCATCTCTATATTTCATGGTTTGATACTATCATTTTACACCCGCCAAGTGATTGATAAATTATCCAGTTATCATTTCTTAAGGAATTGAAGGTCCAAAGAATGGGGTATGATATGATTGATGTTATCATGATGAAAAGAGCTGATGTAAATGGTATATACTATATAAAGTGTTGCATTAGACTATGCCTGATCCGGGGGGACTAAGAGCCTGGATAACTAAGATGACGCTTTGTTCTCATCAACCATGTGAGGAGTTTGTACTTTGCCACAATGGTGATAGGGTAATATTATTATCAACCATGTGAGGGGTTTGCACTTCGCCACCAGATTGATAGAGTGAGATTATCATCAACCATGGGAGGGGTTTTTACTTCACCACCGGGGTGATGGGGTAAGATTATCATCAACCAACCAAGGGATTTATACATTGGTAATCTTTCTTGGTCTGTTCTACACATATGATATCCTATATAAGCATGAGTTACATAAATAGGTTTTACTTAAGCATTGATTTTATATGTCACATTGTTATATGATGTCTATTGCCTATTGTATTGCATTTTGATTAAGATGCCCATTTTTTTTTGCATTGAATCCTACATACTTAGTACATTCAAAAGTATTAATGCATTCTCTTGCCTACATGATCTCACCATGTAGGAACTAGAGCCCAAGTTGATCATCTTCCTCCTCCACGTGGCTAGTTTGGTATCATTCAAGCTAGTTGGTGAGTCTTCCATTCCAGGGATGTTGGTATATGTTTCTCTTATTATGTAATGAGACACTCTTCTTTATTGCTTATGTTGACTATGAGGGCGAGGTTGGTTGCTTTGTCTTGGCCCCCACTCTTATCTATGTAATAGAGGTGTTGTTGGACATGCTATGTATCTATGTTTTGAGCCTGGACTCTTTTGCCTCTTGGTCTTGATGTTATGCAAGCCCTTCCTTAGTCCCTATTCTCCTTGTGTGTATCTCTCTTGTTGTTTTATCTCACTTTTGAGACCAAGGATGTGTATATGATATGCTAAGAGGCTTATGTGGGGTCCTTTTGCGTTCCCCATTTGTCGATTACATCTAGGCCCTAGGCTTGGGTCGTGATAAAGATAGTATCAGGGCACTAGGTTTTTAGATCCTTGAAGTCCAACACACCATGTCGATTAGAGTCTTATTCATGGTTATGTTGTGCACCATAACTATGAGTAAGAGGCTATGAGATGTTTTATGAAATGTTTCACTTCTTCATGATCTATGTCGTGCGATAGAGTTAGATCCCCTAGGACTTATTATTAACCCTTAACTATTACATTTCAGGATATGTCTCAAGCCACTCAAGATGGTGATATGTCAAATGCGGAGGTTCTTAATTCTCTATGGGTGATGGCCAAAGTAGTGAAAACATTGGCAACTCAATCAACAAGTGGGTGTTGTCGAGACTTCTAGTGGTGGGGGAAGAGGTAGTGAGGATAAGAGGGGCCGTGTTGAGTGTATGTGCCAAAGTTCCAAAGGGATAAATAGAGGTGGTGTGGTGCCTTATGCTAGGTGCCCAAAATGTGGTAGAGGCCATGATGGACCATGCTTGAAAGACACTAATGCTTGTTATAGTTGTGGGGAGATGGGTCATACAATAAATGAGTGTCCTCATAAGCTTAAAAGGGGTAAAAAAGGTGATGAGAGGGTGGAAAGGCCTAAATGTCTAAAGTGTGGGGAGGGCCATGTGGCCTAAGTTTGAAGAAGTCTAATGCTTGCTTGGGTTGTGATGGATTTGGGCACGAAGTTAGTGGTGGTCCTCTTGCTCGATTGGAGAGAGGTGATGGTGGGATGACTAATCCCAAGTATCGAGGGTGTGGCAAGAACTACAGTGGCCCATGTCTAAGGAACAGTAGTGCTTGCTTTGGATGTAGTAGTAAAGTTGGTCAGAAGCTAGTGGATTGTCCACTTGTTTGAAGGGGATGTAAGGGTGGTCGACTTTAGGATCGAGGTGATCATATTGATCAAGTGGCTCAAGTAGGGGATGAGATGCTCGATGCTATTACCAATAGATTGAAGTTTCCTTGGCTTTGTTATACATGCCTTGATAGGCTTTGTGTGCCACTATTTCTTCTCTATTCATTTTGGTTGCTAGTAGGGCTTCTTGGGTGCCCAAGTTGTTGTATGGATTTTTGGTTTCTATCCTTTTGTTGAGTATATTGTTGCTAGAAGGTCCATAGGTGTTGATCCGGGTTTGTATTGCATTAGGTCTTGCTTTGTGGCTTGTTGGAGTTGGCATGGTAGATTTTGATGTCATTATAGGAATGGAATCTTACATGCATGTTATTTCTTCATGGGTTATAGGACCAGTAGAGTTAGATCCCGAATCCCTAATGAGCTCATCTTTGAGTGGTAGGTTGTCAAAGGGTAGAAAGAGAGGTAGGTCCATTTTTTATCATAAGGTACAAATTTTCCCTAACGGGTATATTTTATCATATTGTGAAAATTGGAGGTGCTGAAGCTAAGTTGTTTTGTAATTAGAATTAATGGTGGTGGTACATGAGGCCTTGAATGTCCCTTTTCAATAATTTGGATTTGGGGTAGTGTCTTTTGGTTTGACTAGTACACTGGTTATGCCTGTAAGTCTCATGAGTATGAACTTTAGTTCCTACTCTATTAGCTTATGGTGGTGTGGTGATGATATGATGGTTCGTTTTCCTAATGAGGTAGTGCATGTATATCATTTGAGGGTAGTACTACAAAGTTTTGGTTGAAAGTTGGATGCTACATAGGAGAAGTGGGAATTTGGTTGTAAGAGGTTGCCTTCCTAAGTCGTGTGGTGCTAGGTGATGGTATTAAAGTGGACCCTAGTAAGACAAAGGTAATTAGAGATTGGCCTATACCTTTGAAGCCATTGGATATTAAGAGCTTCTTGGGCTTAGTGGGCTAATACCGGAGGTTATGAATAGGTTATCTTCTATTACTTCTCCTATGACATGGTTGACCCTAAGTAAGACTAATATTGTGATCGACGTTTTGAGCAGGGTGATTTGATAGGTCTGGGAGTTGCTATTCCTTGTGTTATTCGTTTGTGCTAATAGGATTAATGTGTGTGACCCAGATGGTTGCGCGAGTCTATTATAGCTAGAAGGGGTCTATAATGGTTGCCCATGTTATTATTGCATAGAGTCTTATCTTGTGATCTTGGTTTGACTTAGTTTGGGGTGTTAGAGGTCTTAGGGTGGTTCGGCTACTGGCATAGTATACTTTCGATGAGTGTATAACCCATAAGGTTGTGATGTGATGCTTAAGGATGGTTGATCTATTTGGTCAACTACAATGGGTTAGTCACTTCTCTAAGGTTGATTTGAGATTTTGATTTTGTTCTCAAGTGAGAATAAGGGTAGGTGATATCCCCAAGTGTCTTTTCGGACTAGGAGTGAGCATTATTAATATTGAAGGAGTTGTTTGGTTGACTTATGCACTGGTGGTGTTTGTGGGTTTCTTGAATAGGGTCTTAAAACCCTACCTTGATATGTTTGTGGTGGTCTCTAGTGATGAGGTA
>JAOTQJ010034602.1:0-15707 GCA_025642045.1 Solanum sejunctum
ATTCGGTCCCAAACTTTATTAAATCGAACCAATTAAGGACTTTCGGGGTTTAAATTAAGTTATGGGTCCTAACATCTTCAGCAGGTTGCTTATATAATTTTCTTGACTTATGGAAGCACCAACAGGGGTTTGTCTGATCTGCAATCCGAGAAAGAAACTAAGGTCACCCATCATGCTCATCTCAAACTCACTTCTCATCAGGTCCCTAAATTCTTTGCAGGGAAAGTTTGCAATAGCCCCAAAGATGATGACATCCACATACACCTGTACAATTAGTAAGTTCTTTCCTCTGGTCTTCAGAAACAAAGTATTGTCAATATTTCCCCTTTTGTATCCACGACCAAGTCGAAAACCAAATAGTCTCTCATACCATGCCCTTGGTGCCAGTTTCAATCCATATAAATCTTTATCTAGCTTCATAACATGATTTGGATATTCTACACTCTCAATAATAGTCTATACCTTCTTCTTAACTAAATCCCTAAACTATCAGTGTGGATTTCTTGCTTGTGTTAGTACTATTTTCATCAAGTCTATTTCTAAACACCCACCTAGTCGCTATCACTGTTCTATCGAGAGGTCTTGGAACCAGGTCACATACCTTACTACTTTCAAACTGGAGTAGTTCTTCCTACATTGAGTTTACCTAATTTGCATCCGTAAGGGCTTCTTTGACATTCTTAAGGTCTATGGAAGATATGAAAGCATCATATGCTATTAGATTTCTAGTCTTGGACCTGGTGTGGATCCCAGAGTCCAGAGGAGAGACTAGATTACCCATTGGATGAGATGACTGATATTTCCATTTGTATGTCCTTGAAGAAGACTGACTATGACATCAGGATTATCTGGTGTATTATTCGAGTATCATCCAATTCATCAACCTAAATAGTTTTCTCTGCAGCCTCCCTAGGTTCTCTTGTAAAATTACCTGATACCTCCAAGGGTTGACCATCTCCATAATTTTCTCTGCTCTCATAAGGGTTAGCATCATCCACCGATATCTTTTTGAAGATGAATTGGCTCGTCCAGGTCTGAGTCTTCTGGATCACTGAATTTCTTCAAATATCAATATTCATTAAAAATAACATGCACACTCTCCTCAATTCAAAGAGTTCTTCGTTGAATACTCTATAAGCCTTGCTACTAGTAGAGTAACCAACAAACACACCTTCATCACTCTTAGAGGCAAATTTTCCAACATCGTCCTTGCCATTTTAAGGACAAAATGTTTGCAACCAAAGGCCCTCAGATGACTGATGTTAGGTTTCCTTCCAAACCAGGGTTCATGTGTATGGAGTATACTACTGAGAACATCCACCCTCAAGGTTTTTAGGTCCTTGGACTCAATAATAGCATCTACCTTACTTTCCCAGGACTTGGGAAGAACTCTCAAAATCTTATGAACCTATTTGCTTTGACTTATGGGCTCTCCCAGGCATTTGAGCTTAGTGGTTATTTGCTGAGAACCTGGTATCCATTTTTTATATGGTTTCTCCTTCATGCATGATGAAATCCTCATACTATGATGTCAACATGTCTACCTTGGATTCTATCACTTGTTAAGTTCCTTCATGAGTTTTTTCAGACAATCCCAGATCTCTTTAGTAGAGTCACATGTTGAGATCCAGTTGTACTCCTTAGCTCCTATTCAACATACAATGAGCTTTTTGGCTTTGTAAATTTTCACTATTTTCTACCTGTCATCTTCAATGTATTATTGTCTAGTTTTTCGAATGAATTTGGTTGTATCTCCTTCTTTCACCTCTATTATAAGAACACAGGGACCATCTATAATAATGTCCCAGAGTTCACTATCCTCAACCATCAAAAAATCATGCATCCTACCATTCCACTACCCATAGTACTTGCCATTGAACCTTGGTGGCCTAGTAGATGATTGTACTTCCTCCAAGTTACGTGGAGCAGTCATTTTTCATAGAAAATCTCAAAGTGTAAACCTGATAGAGATCTCTATTCTGATACCACTTTTTGAGTTAGTATGCTCCTAGCCTGATAGATTATCCGGTCCCTCAATGTATAATAACTAAACCCAGAAGAGAAACAATAACAAAAAGTAAAAACATAATGATTTTTTACGTGGAAAAACTCCATGCTCAAGGGAGGAACAACCATGACCTGTCACCATAGGAATTAACAACTAGATCCACTAAAGAGCAAAGTAAAGAAATACAAACTCACACACTATTTCCCTACTTTCTCTTACAACACCAACAACTTGCACAACTAGAACAAGCAACAAGCACCCATAACTCTTGCTCTAATCTAACTTACACCACTTGAGTAGTTGGACTAAAAACACAACCTCACCTTTATACAACACAGTCTACAAGGCGTACACCATACACAAATCAACTAACATAGAGACTGATCACTTACCTTTAGTTTTGGAGTGATCTTACACTATGAAACACAATACAACACACACAAACAAAAGAACTATAGACTTAGTCTATCAGGACCCACGTCTAGGTTTGCTGTATATTCTTACACAAGAAGCCAAGGCGAAGCTTTTCATTCAGACTTTGCTCAATGAAGAATGTGGTTGAAAAAACATGTGTTGAAACGTTTGACTTCTATCTTTTATGCTTCTATAGATATATTCTATGGATCACTGGTCCTTTAGTATAAGTCTGAAAGACTTATCACCAACCACAACAACTTTATAGGTTGTTCCCCATAACTTGCTTCAACACAATAGCCTGATGATCTACCTGGTCCTTGACTTAGTTTATCATCATCAAAAGTTAGATTGGGTTATGTGCTCAACATATAGGAATGCAGAGATATATGTCACTCCGATCAGCAAAGGGAAATTATAAAGTCATTAAATTTCAGGAAACTTCTCTCTCTGTCAATCTATGTCTCTCTCTCTCTCTCTCTCTCTCTCTCTCTCTCTCTATCTATCTATCTATCTATCTATCTATCTATCTATCTATCTATCTATGTATCTCTATCTATCTATCTATCTATATATATATATCAATCTATCTATCAATCAATCGCACTCTATATATATCTATCCTTTTATCTCCCACAAAGATTAAAAACATGTTTCAACATTAAAATATATACTACCTATCGGAGCCACCTTTAGTCCAGAGGTACATTATAACCCCCTTCGATGAAAAATTATATTATTTATATATGGTTAAAATTACTTTTATGTATATATAGTAAATGTCAAACCCCACTAGTTCATGTGTTTGATTTTTCAAATCTTGAATCCCTTTAATTGAAATTTTGGCTCCATCGCTAGATATATGTAGTTTGAATCAACAAAAACTTGAGAAACATATATTTATATCCACACAGACACTTACATTAAAGGTGTAGGATTATAACAAAAAACAAAAACAGAAGAAATAAGATCAAAAGGATTGAAGAACCTTGTCCAGATAGGGCATCGAAGAAAATGACATCAAAGTCGTGACCAATGTTGAGTTTCTTCTGGCGGACGATGATCAAGCTCAATTCTCAGAAAGAGATAGAGGCTTGGCCATCTATATCAACAGAATTGAAGTTTACATAGCTTTTGAATTTGAAGCGAATGGACATTCTTCCTACCTATAAGATGAGTGATAGATTGGAAGATTCTCCAGGGAAGGGGAAGTAATGGAAGATCCTTAGACCTGAAAATTTTATATCTGGAATAGGGGAAGTAACTAAAAATTTTTATCAAGCGATAGATTCGCAGCACACGGAAAAAGAAAATTGAAGAAGAAACAGAAGAAGAAAATTTTATACACAGCACACTAGATTTAAAAGTAACATAATCGGCGTGTTGATTACGTGTATTAAGTATCAAGGTAAATGGAACAACAAAAGCATGCGTCCACAGTGTACAAATAACCCAAAATAGTATATGTGCGCTCATAGTGCAGTGTGTATGTGTTTTTTGCGTGACTAGTTTAGTGCACGCATTTTACATGTATATGTATTGTGTTAATATTAAACTTATATATAAATAGTATTTATATTTAAAATAAATATAATATTCATATAATAAAATCAAATAAATTTTACTCTCTCCATCCCATTTTATGTGGCAGATGGTGTTTAAGAAAAATGAAAGACTTTTAAAACTTGTGGTCTAAAATTATTTTTAGATATTTATATGGTAAAAAAAGAATTTTAATGATAAATTGTTTCCAATTAGAGTAAGTTGACATCCTTTTTTTGGATGGACTAAAAAGGAAAGGGTACCACATAAAATGACACAGGGGGAGTAGTTATTTGATACAATAGTTTAATATATTATGAGCAAGGCAAAGATGAGAAAATCAATTCAATTACTTATAATATAGAGATATATTAATAGTTTATGAATATATAAAGTAATAATTGAATAGTTATGAGTTACATAATTAATTGATTAAAATTTAATTTTTATAAAAGGACTCCTAAATATAAAAGGTGTAATCTAATATTTTCAACGTAATTTTAATTACTCTTGTTCTTTTTAAATTCGCTATATTACATACTTTTTATTAAGAAAAAAATTTTATAATGAAAGTTTTAGACAATTTCAAAGTCCTAAGTATTAGAAATATAATAATATTTTCCCTCATACCATAAATAATTATTTATACAATATTCCTAAATCAAGAGTGAATTTTAAATATTAAAAATAATTCTATTTCAAATGTGAATCTTGAAACTAAATAAATATAAGATAAAATAATAAATTATTAAAAATAGTGAAAAGACGATTTTGTCTAAACTAGAGTACTTTAATAAAGGGCAAAATGTTCACACAACAATTCCAAGGGTCTTCACGCTTTTAATATAGTATAGATATAGATTGTAACACTCTTTGAAAAGATAAAATTTCCCCTAGAGTTGACCTTCCAGGTAACGCGTCTTTCCATGTTCCGTTTGCAAATCCAAGACCAAATTTGTGATTTGTGTGCAAAAAACCGAGTTGGAAAATGGTCTCGACTCGATTTTAGCGTGACCGAGTCAAATTATTTTTTTCCAAAAATTTTCAAAAGAGTGACGTTTTCGCACCCCTTCTCGAAGTGCTAGGGATGCATAATCGCACTTTGTTTTTTTTCTAAAATTCGAGGAAAAGCTGAAATTTGCGAAAATGGCTATTTTACACTAGTGCGCGTCGCGCACTAGTGCAAATTGGCACTACTTTTCTTCTTTTAATTGGGAAAGGGTAGTTTTGACCTTTCCCACACTGTCCTAATCCTTAGTTGGTCAATTTTAAATTGAAGTTAAGTCCAAAACACATTTTTTTCACACTTTCATTCTTTCAGAGAAAGAAAACCCTCCCAAGAAAATTCAAGCGTAAAATCAAGAACGTATAGGGCCTTCAAGAAATTCCTTCAATTCTCCAAGAGTTCTTTCCAAGGTATGTAAGGCCACTCTAAAACTATTATTTTTGAGGTTATCTTTAAAAATAGAAGTTAGTTTTCACTCATGAACTTTCAAGTACTAGTTGAGATTAAATTCATGTGATTTTCATGAAGTATGGTAATTTCCAAGGTCCGTATAGATTCTTGATGAATATTATGATTCTTGGTTTCTATATTATTCAATTAGATTATTGTTATCAAATTTATACTCATATATGAACAAGATTCATTGTTGTTGAGGTTTCTTGAAAATCTTGTTATTATTTCAAGTAAAGAAAGACTAGTATGAGTACCTTTTAAGCTAAGTTCTGGAAGTACATTTTTAGAACTGGTTCTTGCATATTACCCAATTAATCTAGCATGTTTTTGAATCACTTGAGTTGATATTAGTTTTTGGTCAAGTTAAAGAACTCAGATGAGAAAGCTAAGTAGTAAGTTGGGCTAAGTCCCCGAGAAACCAGATTTCAAGAATGCATAATCTTTAAGTATGAACTATATAAAGATCATTTTTGGGAGTAGTATTGAGAACCGATATGAGTGAGGGTAGAATTAATTACTCGAACTCATAAACTATGTAGTCAACATAGGATAGTATTGTACCACGGTACATTTCTCTTTAGCCACTAAGATGTCCCAGTTTTGGGATGGATCCACTCCCCTAGTTCTTCGTCCCATACCCCGGCAAAGTACGAGACAACTCTGGCAGCATGGGCAAGATGTTGTATCACCACGAAGCTCATAGTGGTGGTGGTTGTTTAGAGAAACTCCCCAACCTAAGAAAATATGTTTTACTTACCATCCTGTAACATGTTTCTTTCAGCATACAAAGTACTTATTATCATTGTTATTTACTTATGAGTATGTTTATCTCTTTTGAGAAACATAATGATATTCTGAGTTGTTGTTTTGGACATCTTACATATCGTATATTCCATATACTGATGTACTTAGGACCTGCATCATTTTATGATGCAGGCGCAGGTGACAGAGTTCCTCAGCAGTCGTTCCGTTGAGGACTAGACAACTTCTAGTCAGTGGTGAGTCCTCCTCTCAATCTGAGGCTCTTTGGTTACTGCTAATTTATTTATGTCTTTATTTTAGTTCTGGCTACTTGGGGTCTATCCTAGTAGTCCATTCAGACAATATAATAGAGGTCCCATAGACTATGTGCTAGTATTTTTGTTCCAATTTATTTAGATATTGCTCATGAACTCTTACACTTAGCGATGCAGAAACATTATTGTTTAAACTTGTTGCTTTTATAGCCTTTTCCACTATTGTTTAAGTCTTTCACTAAGTAAGTAGCCAGGCCAAGTATTTCTCTTAGGACCAAAAATGGTTTTTGGGTTCCAACTATATCCAGGGTATAGGCCCGGGATGTGAAAAACTTGGTATCAGAACGTCAATTTCAAGAGTCCTAGGGAGTCTATAGAACTGTGTCTATTAGAGTCCATATTATGGGTGTGAAGCACACCACATCTATTATATGGAGGCTACGGGACATTATGAAGTGTCATCATTACAGTTTATTCCTTATCTCGTGCTTCAGAGTATCTGTTTCTGAAGTCCCTTCTAACTCATATCTAGGGGGTAGAGGACGCCTAGCTAGGAGAAATGCAAACTAGCCTGCCAAATTCCAGAGGAACCTAGGGGTCCAGCTGTGCCTATGAAGTAGCAATAGCAAGCAGACATCTCCAATGGCTGAGCTTTGCCAGGCTATCCAGACTTTGGATCAGGAGGTCACTACACAGGGAGGATGCCAAGGAGACGACAGAAACAATGGGTCAGATACCACCAGGGTTCAGGAGTTCTTGAGGATGAACCCACCAGAATTCACGGGGTCCAATATGAAAGAGGATCCTAAGAATTTCCTTCAGGAGCTCCAAAAGGCGTTTCACGTAATACAGATATATGATGCCGAGAGGGTTGAGTTAGTCGCCTACCAGCTCAAAGGGGTACCTAGACTCTGGTTTGATCAATGGAAAGGGAGCAGGTAGTTGTGGTACCTGTTAGTTGGTTAGTATTTGAGGAATTCTTTTTGGGATAGTACTTTCCGAGAGAAACAAGGTAGGACAAGGTAAGGGAATATAAGAATCTGAAGCAGGAGAATATGAGTGTGCAGGAGTACAACCTCAAGTTTACAGAGTTATGCTGTTACGCACTAGCTATGGTGGCAGATATGTGCACTAGGATAGATCGTCTTGTGTCTGGGCTCTCCCGAATAACTAAGAGGGAGGGAATGAATGTCATTCTTATTAGGGATATGGCTATATCCCACTTCATAACATATGTAAAGCAGGTAGAGAAGGAGAAGATGGAGGATAGAGAGAAGTTTAAGAGCAAGAGGGCCAAGACATCAGGCCAGAAGACAAGCAAGATAGGGACTCGAGGTGGAAATCACTTATCTTTTAAACCTAAGGCAGCTATAATAGCATGCTCATCCTCTAGTGCACCTGCACTAAGAGTCAGGAGTGATCAAGGATCATAGGACTGCAGGTCCCTGGGCAGCCAGTCACAGGGTAGCATAGCTCAAGGATCAAACTGTTATCCTACTTATGGTAAGTATGGTATGTCTCATCCCTAAGTGCCTTATGGATACAAATGGTTATAACAAATGTGGTCAGGTGGGACACTTCTTAAAGGATTTACTATGGGGCAATATATTATGAGAGATACTAGATTACAGATAGCCTCTTAAGAATCATAGGGTAAGTCACCTCAAAGGGGTACTACAGTAGGGGCAAGCGGGGGTACAAATCACTTGTATGCCATGGACACCAGATAGGAGCAGGGGAACTCATCAGATGTGATTACGGGTATGCTAAAAATCTTTACTTATGATGTTTATGCATTATTAAACCTAGAAGCCACATTGTCATTTGTAACCCCATATGCAGCTATGAAGTTTGAGGTTAATCCAGAATGCCTTCTTGAGCTTTTCAGTGTTTCTACTCCTACTGGATAGTCAATCGTAGCCCAAAGAATCTATAGGGATTGTGAGTCTCTGTTTATCATAAGACTACTATAGCTAATTTGGTGGAGTTAAACATGGTAAAGTTTGATGTCAGCCTAGGCTTGGATTGGCATCATGCTAGGTATGCCTCCATAGATTGTAGTACCAGAGTAGTTATATTTCCGTTTTCCAATGAACCAGTCTTAGAGTGGAGGGGTAGCTCAGTTTTCCCTAAGTGTCAGTTTGTCTCATATTGCAAAGCCAGAAAGTTAATTTCCTAAGGATCTTCCCGGAGTCTCTCCTAATAGAGAGATAGACTTTGGGATAGACACTGTTCTAGATACTCAGCCTATATCCATCCATCCATACTATATAGCTACTTTAGAGCTAAAAGAGTTAAAGTTGCAGCTAAAAGATCTCTTAGATAAGGGTTTCATTAGACTAAGCATCCCACCTTAGGATTCTCCAGTCATGTTCTTACATAAAAAGGACGATTCTCTATGGATGTGCATAGATTACCGTCAGCTAAACAAGGTCACCATTAAGAATAAGTATCCTCTTCACAAAATTGATGACTTATTCGACCAACTTTAGGGTACTACCTATTTTTCCAAGATAGATCTCAGATCTAGGTATTATTAACTTAAACATAGACAGAGAGAGAGAGAGAGAGAGAGAGAGAGAGAGAGATTCCTAAGATAGCTTTCAGAACTCACTATGGTCATTATGAGTTTTGGGTCATGTCTTTGGGCTAACGAATGCACTAGCAACTTTCATGGATCTTATGAACAGAGTGTTGAGGCCGTACTTGGATATATTTGTTATTGTTTTCATAGATGATATACTGATCTACTCTCGTTGCAAGGAGGAGCATGTAGACCATCTTAGAGTTATCCTTCAAACCCTTAAGGATCAATAGCTAGATGCTAAATTTTCTAAGTGTGAGTTCTGGTTGGCATCTGTGGTATTTTCGGGGCATATTATGTCTAGTGAGGGTATCCAGGTTGATTCCCAAAAGATGGCTATAAAGAACTGGCCAAGACCCACAACTCCTATAGATATAAGGAGATTCTTGGGCTTGGTGTCCTATTACAGACTGTTTGTAAAAAGGTTTTCTTCTATCTCAGCTTCCTTGACTAAACTGACTCATAAGAAGGCTAAGTTTGAGTGGTCGAAAGCTTGTGAAAAGAGTTTCCAAGAGATGAAACTAGGCTAACCATAATGTATGGTTGCTGATAGGTGAAGCTATCATCTAGGTAAAGCTAATATGGTTGTTGATGCTCTTAGCAGGGTGACCATGGGGAGCATAGCTCATGTAGAGGATGTAAAGAAAGAGTTAGCTAAGGAAGTTCATAGAGTAGCCCATTTTGGGATGCATCTTGAAGATTCTAACGAAGGTGGGGCCATTGTCAGGAATGGTTTATAGTAATCCTTAGTGGTAGAAATGAAATAAAAACAAGGTAGCGATCCCATCCTTCTCCAATTGAAAGAAGACGTTCAGAAGCAGAAAGTATGAGCGTTCTCAAAAGGGGGAGATGGTGTCCTGAGATACCAAGGCAGATTGTCTATGCCAAGTGTTGATGGCCTTAGAGATAGGATCTTGCTTAGGCTCATAATGCTAGATACTCTATCCACCCTAGTGCAACAAAAATGTATAGAAATTTGCGAGAAGTCTATTGGTGGTTTGGTATGAAGAAGGACATTGCAGAGTTTGTGTCTAGATGCCGAAATTACCAACAGGTTAAGGTAGAGCACCAAAGGACTTGTAGTGTAGCCCAAAACATACAGATTCCAAAATGGAAGTGGGAGATGATGAATATGGACTTCGTAATACTCTTACCTCAATCTTGTAGATAGTATGATTTAATATGGGTCATAATAGATAGAATGACCAAGTCAGCTCACTTCCTACCTGTTAAGACGACTGACATAGCTAAGGATTATGCCTGACTTTACCTTAAGGATATTGTTAGGTTGCACCGGATCACTATAACCATTATTTCAAACAGAAGAACTCAGTTTACAACGTAGTTTTGGAAGTCCTTTCAGAAGGGGCTTAGTACGAAAGTGAATCTTAGTACAGCTTTCTATCCACAGACAGACAGACAAGCAAAGTGAACTATACAGACCTTGGAAGATATGTTGAGGGCGTGCGTGATAGACTTTAAAGGTAACTAGGATGATCAGTTACCATTGATTGAGTTCTCTTATAATAATATCTTTCAGGATAGCATACAGATGGCACTGTATGAGGCCCTTTTTTGGAGAAGATGTAGATCACCCATAGGGTGGTTTGAAGTTGGTGAGGGAGGATTGATAGCACCTGATCTAGTTCATCAGGCTATAGAAAAGGTGAAGGTTATCCAGGAGAGGCTCAAGATAGCTCAGAACCGACAAAAGTCTTACATGGATGTTAGAAGAAGAGACTTAGAGTTTGAGGTAGGTGATTGGATGTACTTGAAAGTATCTCTAATGAAGGGAGTTATGAAATTCTGGAAAAACGGGAATCTCAGCCCACAAGATATTGGGCCTTACCAAATCCTAAGAAGAGTGGTTAGATTTACTTATGAGTAGAGTTACCAACAGAGTTGAAATATATACCCAGTATTTCATATTTCTATTCTTAGGAAATACTTGGGAGATCCCTCTCTGGTTGTCCCTGTTGAAAGTGTTAGAATTAAGGATAATTTTTCAAATGAAATGATCCCGATGCAGATATTAGACCAGTAAGTTTGTAAGTTGAGGACTAAGGAGACTGCTTTGGTGAAGGTTTTGTAGAGCAACCAATTCGTGGAAGAAGCTACATGGGAAACAGAGAAAGATATGAAGGCCAAGTATCCATACTTGTTCTTTAGCCTAACTGAGGATCTCGAAGGTAAACTTCCATAATCCACCTTGAAGATTTAGGTTTGTTAAGTTCAAAAATCTTGTGCTTTGAGCTAGATTTCTGCTCGTATCATTATCATTCAAGGGTAAATGATCCCAAGGGAGAGATATTGTAATGCCTGATGAAAAGATGAAAATGCCCCTAGATTTGACCTTGCACGCAATGCATCTTCCCATGCTTCATTTGTAAATCCGAGACTAGATTTGCCAATAGTGCAAAAAATCGAGTCAAAAAATGGTCTCGACTCAATTTTAGCACGACCGAGTCAAATTATTTTTCTCCAAAAATTTTCAAAATAGTAAGGTTTCTGCACCCCTTCCGCAATGCGGTAGGGACGTGTAATCACACTTTGTTTTTTTCCGAAATTTGATGAAAAACTGAAATTTAAGAAAAATGGCTATTTTACACTAGTCTGCGTCGTGTACTAGTGCAAATTGAAACTGTTTTGCTTCTTTTAATTGGGAAGGGTAGTTTTGACCTTTTTCAAACCCACCTAATCCTAAATAATTCAGTTCTAAGTCAAATTTAAGTCCAAAATGTACTTATTCACACTTTTATTCATCCAAAGAAAGAAAACCCTCCCAAGAAAATTCAAGCCTAAAATCAAGAACGGTTAGGGCCTTCAAGAAA
Organism: Solanum sejunctum; assembly: GCA_025642045.1. Lineage (NCBI taxonomy): Eukaryota > Viridiplantae > Streptophyta > Magnoliopsida > Solanales > Solanaceae > Solanum > Solanum sejunctum. The sequence goes on from JAOTQJ010034602.1 coordinate 11,855, forward strand.
TTCCTTCAATTCTCCAAGAGTTCTTTCCCAGGTATGTCAGGCCACGCTAAAGCTATTATTTTTGAGGATATACTTAGAAATAGAAGATAGTTTTCACCCATGAACTTTCAATTACTAGTTGAGATTAAATCCATGTGGTTTTCGTGAAGTATGGTAATTTCCATGGTACATATAGATTCTTGATGAATATTATGATTCTTGGTTTCTATATTATTCAATTAAAGTATTGTTATTAAATTTATACTCATATACTAACAAGATTCATTGTTGTAGAGGTTTCTTGAAAATCTTATTACTATTTCGAGTAAAGAAAGACTAATATGAGTACCTTTTAAGCTAAGTTCAGGAAGTACATTTTCAGAACTGGTTCTTGCATATTACCCAAGTAATCTAGCATGTTTTTGAATCACTTGAGTTGATATTAGTTTTCAGTCAATATAAAGAACTCAGATGAGAAAGCTAAGTAGTAAGTTGGGCTAAGTCCCCGAGAAACTAGATTTCAAGAATGCATAATTTTTAAGTATGAACTATATAAAGATCATTTTTGGGAGTAGTATTGAGCATCGCTATGGGTGAGGGTAGAATTAATTACTTGAACTAATAAACTATGTAGCCAGCATAGGATAGAATTGTACAATGGTACATTCCTCTTTAGCCACTGAGATGGCCTAGTTTTGGGATGGATCCACTCCCGTAGTTCTTCGTCCCCAACCTTGACAAAGTACGGGACAGCTTTGGCAGTATGGGCAAGACGTTGTATTACCACGAAACTCATAGTGGTGGTTGTTGGTTAGAGAAACTCCCCAACCTAAGAAAATATGATTTACTTACCAGCCTACAACATGTTTCTTTCAGCATACAAAGTACTTATTATCATTGTTATTTCGTTCTGAGTATGTTTATGTCTTTTTGAGAAATATGATGACATTCTGAGTTATTGTTTTGGCCATCTTATAAATCGTACATCCCATGTAATGATATCCTTAGGGCCCAAATTATTTTATGATGTGAATGCAGGTGACAGAGTTTCTCAGCAGTTATATCCTTGAAGACTAGACAGCTTCTAGTCAGTAGTGAGGCCTCCTTTCAATCTGAGGCTCGTTGGTTACTGTTATTTTATTTTAGTTTGTATTTCAGTTCTCGCTACTTTGGGTCTGTCCTATAGTTCTTTCAAACAGTATAAGAAAGATTCTATAGACTATGTGCTAGTATTTTCATTACAGTTTATTTAGATATTGCTTATGAACTCTTTATTTAGATATTGCTTATGAACTCTTACACATAGTTATGCAAAAACATTCTTGTTTAAACTTGTTGATTTTATAGCCTTTTCCACTATTGGTTAAGTCTTCCGATGAGTAAGTAGCCAGACTAAGTGGTTTGCTTGGGATCAGAAATGGTATCCGGGTGACGGTCATGTCCAAGGTATAGGCTCGGGGCATGACGTAGATTTACTCAATGAACCCCAACATTTGCCGAATATTATTATATTGTAATTGTAACGTCTTGATTGTTCAATTTTGACTAAGAATTTAAATGTAAAATGCACTAATGAAGATCTAACAGTAAATATTCTCTAAGAATTTAAAGGTAAAATGCATTAATGAGGATCTGAAAGTAGATATTCTCTAACTTTAAAAAGGGATATTATTATTTACTTTCTTATGAAGTAGGTATCAGTAATCAATTTATAATTGAAATGAAATCTTTCAATAGAGTAGTATAGTTGAGGTTTAATTAATTATTTGATTTGTTCAGTATTAAATTATTTGAATTATAGGATTTAGTATTGAGTGCTTACATTTTTAGAAAAGTTTTAAGCTTCCATCAATTAATGGAATCGAACTTCAAACTTGCTAATTTCACCATTTATATTATTTATATAATATATAAATTTGCTAGTTATTTTGATTGCATTCCACACAGTTAGACATATCTTGTATTTCAACTTTAGTTAATATAAAAAATAAATTTTATAATATAAAAAAAATTATGAGTAATGTATGTCTTCTCATGTCCTTTTGTCTTCTTTAGACGTGTATAATATGGACCTTATCATTAATATATGGAGTGGAACATCATCAATCAAGACATTATTGTCTTGTGTAGACAATAAAGGAATTCTAGTTTTCTGTCACAACCCGGACATATAGTCTAGGAGTGACATAGCGAATGGAAACCCGAGGGTCCCCAAACAAGCCTCAAAGTATTCATATACACATCATTGGTTCAGAAGAATGCACAAATAGTAAAGATATAGTTCTAATGGGCATAATAATATGACTCACTTTATGGGGATATCATAGGGAAAGGGGTTAACATGAAATCACATAACACGTAACACATAATGACTAAGGGGTGGGTAAATATTACTCACTCTATGGTGTCAATTCGGATCTTAAGATCTTTCACCCCATTCAACAATCATATCATAAAGCTCATAACTAACCATAACATAACCTCCAATCATGACACATAGCATATATTTGTAAAGGAATATACAAGATGTCCAATAATGCCTCTACTCATAAGATAAGTCGGGGGCCAAGACATTTCCAAGGCTCATCCTTAAAGTAAGTAAAATAGATTAAAGCACCATAGGTAGATGAATTGAGGGTTGTCCTTGAAAGATAGGACTCACCACAACGAGCAATTATTTGAGATCCAAACTAGACATCATGCGGTAGATGAATGTACTCTTCGATCTCTACATGGTGAGATCATGCAGGCAAAAGTATGCGGTAGTTAGTACGTTTGACTCTACTATGTATGCAGGATACAATGCTCATTACTTACCAAACCTACATTTCGATGTTAGATGACAAGGGCACATAATATATAAAGAATCATATAATCAATAAGACGATATAACACTATGCCATGAAATATATGTTGCAAGAATGCAAAAGTACTTCTTATATAAATTGAGGATGGAAACATAACCGATATAAGACCAAGTAAGCTATAACTTGGAACTCTGTCGTCTTCCCCATAATGGATAAAGAGGTGACCTACTTGCCAAAAGTAGATCCATAATCATTCTTTCCCCCCTTGGGGCATAATCATACCTATGTTAGGCATATTTTTCAAGTAACGGAGTATAGAACCTTGGGGATAGTTCATATTGATATCATATCCATCGTGCTAGGTCATCATCCCACTAGAATACACATATATACACATGATTGTAAAGTAGGCATAGACTTTCAAATCATTTGCATGCATTCTTAGGCTTAAAGGCCAAATCATTTTCTTCATAATCATGAACAATGTGCTAAAAGCCAAAACATTCTTCATGACATACTTTTAATGCATAGGAATAGTTCCTTTAGACCATCTTCTTGAGAAATGAGTATGGACCCTTGGGGATAGCCTAACTCACCTCAAACCTCAATTAATGCTACCTTAAACATAATGGTATAAATACCTATAATTGCTCAATGAGCCATAATCTTGACATATATGTGATCAAATTATTGTCATAACCAATATCATATCAAAAACTTAAACATAAACATAATTGGTCTTAACCAACTTCATGATTTTCATAAAAATCATTGTTCGTTAATGCACATTCTATGAATGAGATGAGAACAACATCAATAATATATAGATTCAAACTCAAATCAACAATACATTATAAGATTAAAGTAAAAACATGAGAAAATTTTCATTTAAAACATAATATGGACTACCCATGCTCAAAACAAGATTAAAAGGGACATGTATATTCATATCTTTGCAAATTCAATGCAAATAATCATGATATAGCTTAAATCAACTTAAAATCAGTAGATAAGTATAACCCACACATTTCTTAAATTTAAGGAATCACAATATTTAAAACCCCAAT
>JAOTQJ010034613.1:0-15706 GCA_025642045.1 Solanum sejunctum
TGGGTGGAGCCCGAGGGGGTTCAATTATGAACCTAGCATAGGGACGATCCTAATACAGTTACCACTGATCAGTTGGTTATATGATTACAGTTGTACAAAAATTTTACAGTACAAATTTTACAGTAAAGGTAAAGTGATATAAAGGACGTAACGTACATGATTCCATAGTATAACTAAGTGTGGTCCCTGATCTTCCTCAGATGCATGGTTTCATTTGAATTGTTACTTTATATATACAGTATATATTGCCTTATATACTCAGTACATTATCCTGTATTGACGTACCTTACGGGGGACCTGTATCTCATACTGCAGGTACAGGTGCTCGTAGATCTCCCCAGTAGGAGTAAAGGATATTCAACTGTTGTCATCAAGCTCCAGGTTGCTTCGGAGCTTTGTACATGTCCAGAGCTAACATGTTTTTATTGCACAATTTGTTGAGGCGGGGCCTATCCCGACCCTTGTTAGATGTTTTTCTTTATTTAGAGGCTTTGTAGACTATGTAAAGTACAGTCAAGTCATGTCTCGCATTTTAGACAGTGTGGCCCCAACAACCTAGTCATATGCATTTTCTTTTAGCTTGTTATCATTATTTATCTGTTTAAAGACATGTCAAACATAGAAACCAATTGTAATATGTATAGAACACATATAGTTACAAGTTGGTTCTCTGGAGCCTTATCGGCAACAGGTGCCAGTCCTCCCTACGGGACTTTGGGGCGTGACATTATGTATGCTATGATGAAACGAACCTAAAAAGTGCTCGAAAATGTGCCTTGGAATCCTAGAATTTCAATTTCTATACATCTCAAAATTCATGCATGATTTTGAATATTTGAATTTATATTCTTGTTCATGGGGTCAAAATTAAGGGATAAATGGTCTAACCCTGATTTAAGAGCAAAAGAATGACAAATATGATTTTTCAAGTGCCAAATTCCAGCAAGCTATCCACATCCCTGGCACGACGTACCCAAGGTGTGCAGATGAAGAGAAGTTGTCTCTGTGTCCTCTTTGCGATGCGGAGAGGTGTAACTTTCTACCTAGTGATTTTCTATGAGGTCCAAGAATTTTAAGTCTTCAGCATAAGTATTCCCCAATGTATTTTTACCTATACTTAGCCTTATTTTACCCTCATATCATCCTAAATATTTCCTAATACTCACTCAAAAACTTAGCCATATTTTCACTCCCCAAACTCAAGTTCTAAACCCTCATCCTATGCTAAGGTTCTCTTTTAACATTTTTCTTCAAGGTTCAAGTCTCCATCTCCAATCTTCACTAGGTTCATCTCCAACCTAAGTTATGTGGCTTTCTTTCATGGGTTCCTTTCACCCATGATAACCAAGCCTCCTTTATTCAATTGCATAGTTTAAATTTGATTTAAAAATGTGTCTTGCATATTATATAATTCACTGTACACTGTGTTAAAGCTGTGTAAAGTTGTGATTGGTTTGCTATGTTTTGAGCTATGAATCTTGGATACATTATAAGATTGATGATGAGTTTTGATGTATATTGCTTAAGGGTGTTGCAAGATGTTGATTGATGATTTTACAAAGAATTTTCTTACATGATTTTATTTGTACATTTTATGGTTTTATACTAGCATTACACACCCTCTAAGTGTTTGATAAAATGTCTGGATGTAGTTTCATGAGGCGTTGAAGGTCCAAAGTATGAGATACGATATGAATGACTATATGATTATAAAATGAACTTATGTTTATGATATACTCTATATAAAGTGTTGCATTAGACTATACCTGATCTGGCGGGATAAGAGCCTAGGTAACTGAGGTGGGGTTTTGTACACATCAACCATGTGAGGGGTTTGTACTTCTCTACCATGGTGATAAGGTATGATTATCATCAACCATGTGAGGGCTTTGTATCACACCGCCAGGGTGATGGGGTAAAACTATCATCAACCACCAAAGAGTTTGTAGCTTGAATATCTAGCTTGGTCTCTTCTACACATATGATACCCTATATGAGCATGAGTTACTTAAGCATGTTTAACTTATGCATTCATCATATATGCCATATTGTTATATTATGCCTATTGCCTATTGTTATACATTTTTACTATGATTCCTAATTTTTGTTGCATTATATCCCACGTACTTAGTACATTCAAACATACTAACACATACTCTTGCCTACATGATATTACTATGTAGGAACTGGTGCCCAAGTTGATCCTCCTCCTCCACATGGCTATTCTATACTACTTAAGCTACTTGGTGAGTCCTCAACTTTGGGGACCTTAGTCTATGTTGTTGTATTGAGACATTCTTCCTTGTGTTCTATTTTGACTATGAGGGTGAGCCTGATTTTTTTGTCTTGGCCCCCGCTCTTATCTATGTATTAGAGGTGTTTGTTGGACATGTTATATATCTAATAGCCTTGACTCTACTATTCTTGATGTATTAGAGGTATTTGTTGGACATGTTATGTATCTAATAGCCTTGACTCTACTATTCTTGATGTCTATGATATGAAAGTGTTTACCCTTAGCCCCTGTTGCCCCTCTTTATTATCTTTTGATGCTTTTTTTATTGCTTCTGCAACCAAGGATGTGTAATGATATTCTAAGAGGCTTCCTTGGAGTCCCTTTGGGATCCCCTCACACCATGTCACGTCTAGGCCCTAGGCTTTGGTTGTAAAATATGAATTATGAGAATGTTATGAAACCTATGAAAAGTTATAAAGCCCTATCTTTGATGTGATAAAGCCTTGGTTTTATGAGCTACTCTATGAAATATGAGGATATTAAAATATTTTGCATACTATGATAATAAGAATAATTTGAGTATTCCTTGGGAGTGTGACCTAGCACCGGGCGGACCTTGGTAGATAGACGTTATCCCAGAACTATGTTGCCACCATAGGTTTGAGAATAGGCTAATGGATCCATATAGCTTAAGTTACCTGATTGACCAAAATGAATGGTGTTCCGGTATGGCACATGTGACTCACATACCAAAATGGGTGGTGTTCTCGTAAGGCTAATAAGATGAGTACACCAAAATGGGTGATATTCCCATAAGGTAATAATGAAGCATTCTTCGAAATGGATGGTGTTTCACATAAGGCAAGTGTTTGGTCTACACGGCAGGGTAGACGACTCCTAAGTCTGATATGAAGTGAACATTGGGATTTTAATTAGTAGATTGTTTGCTATTACATATCGGTTATAGTCCTTTCGAATCTATGTATAATATGATATATGATTTGATGATTTATTCTTGCATAATTTGACCATGACATTGAGCATGCATGGCATATTAAACTCACATTCGTTGATTATGATCATATATATTGTTAAATATTGTGTATGTTTCTTGTTGCATTTGCACCCCCCATATGTAGCACATTCCAAGTACTAACACATACTTCCTGCATGATCTAACTATGTAAGAACCAGAGCACCATATCATCCTCATCCTCCATGCAGCTAGATGTTTCGATTGGAGATTTTCTTGGTGAGTCCTCCATATTCGGGGACAAAATTCCAAATACTTTCATGCCTTATTTAGACTCAGTCATTTTGGATAGTATATTTTGAGGGTGAACTCAAAAATATCTTGGCCCCCAGCCTATTGAAATTTAGAGGTATTGTTGGATATTGTGATGGTTTTGTATTATTAAGCTTGACTTCTTATATTTTTGTGTTGTGAAGACATACCTTCATCCCCATGTTTCCCATTGTTGTGTTAAATGCTTGTTGAAGGTGATGAGATGGAAGTCCTAAGCCCTTAATCACCCCGTAGTATGAGTCATACTTACCCACCCCTTAGATTTTATTTGGTATATGATTCATGCACTTCTTCCCTATATCATCCCCATAGCATGAGTCTAAAGTCTTGATTCCCTTAGATATTATATGTTATATGCTTTGTTTCTCTTTCATGCTTACGCAGACCAAGGATGTGGTTACATGCTTATGAGGCTTGTTTGGGATCACGCTCGAGTTCACATTTATTATGTCATGTCTAGGCCCTAAGATCGGGTCGTGATAATGTCATAACCCAAAATTAGATCCTAGACGGGACATGGTGACTGGGAATACTGAAAGACCCCCAAATAAGCTTCTAAGTGTAAGTAGCACATTATTGGTTATGGAAGCATAAACAAACATCAAGCACATAATTCTAAGGGAAGTGGGACTTTGAACTTAAGCTATAGAGATGTAATAAGGAAGAGAATTAGTATGATCAAAATAGCAAATAAAGATGAAGGTGTGGATAAGTATGACTCACACAATGGGGATAATAGGGGCTTAAGACTTTCATATCATATCAACAAAAAACATAACACATAAAAGGGATAACTACTAAGGGAAGTTTTCCATAATTACATAATCATAATAGGAGGTCAAGCTCATAATATAGACAAATATATCCAACGATACCCCTAATTATGAATGGAACAGGGACTAAGACATCTCCCAGGCTCACCCTCGAAAGTAAATATCCATAAATAGACAAGTCTGAAAAAAGTATGAAAGAAAGTGAATGTTGTCCCTGAAATAGAGGACTCACCAATAGCAATCTTCAATCAACCTAACTAGCCAAGTGGAAGAGGTTGAATAGGAGCTCTGGTGCATATTGGCAAAAAGGTATGCATTAGTACTTTGGATGTACTAAGTATGTTGGATGCAATATAACAAGGAAACATAATCTATAATTAAACAATATGCATAATCTTAATCAATAGGTATAGGCTCCATATGACATGAATGATCAATGCTTAGTCAAAACACGTAAGAAGAATCACTAAGTTACATGACATATCATACATGGGTGTAAAGAGACAATAACAGACTTGTAAGGCCAAGTTAGCTACTATTTGGAATTCAAATGTTCAGTCCACATTAAAGAAGGAGTGATCTACTTTGGTTCACCTGATGATATAATCTTTTGGAGAGTGTTACACACATTCTTACCTTACGACATCGACTTTTCTGTAGGTGTCACATAATATAGTTACCTCATGACATGGCCTTTTCGATAGGTGTTCTGAAATGTATTTACCTCACGATATGATCTTTTCATTAGGAGTTACAATGTATTCTACCATAAGGGACATCAGTACAAGATAGTGTACTGAATATATAAGGCAGGAAATATTGTATATGAAATAACAGCTTAAACGAAACTATGCATTGATATAGGATAAGAGACCACCTTTAGTTGTATTGTGGGATCATGTACTTTATGTTCTTTTTTATTACTTTACCTTTACTGTATAATCTGTGCACAACATGTAATACAAAATGACTAGCTTGATCAATGGTAAAACTATATCGGGATAGGCCCTAGCTAGGCTCTTCCTTAACCTCTCGGGTTATCCCCCTCCTCGTGATAGGATCATCTCTTGCAAGGTGATTCTTCCACCCCTCGGGCTACCACCCATCAATAAGCAATATACTTTACTTTATATTTCAACTACCTTTGAGATAATTCTTTTGGAAGTCACAACATTAGATTTGTAGGGCTGTATATGTAGCATGTGACATGTAGATAACCATACAAGATATATGAACATAAAAAGAGTACGTTATACAAATAATGAAATGCGTATAAGATGAAATAACTCGTGAACTTTATTTAGCAACAAGAACCATGTAACTTAGTATCCAGGTATATATGCAGATTTGAAGGTAACTACATATTGAAGCATATGAACATGTGAAAGAGTGGAGACACGATTGATTGTTGTGACGGAGTTGGTAAGTTTCTTTTATATGCCAAGGAGGGATCTATAGTTCATGCCAAACAATACGACCTCGCTATTACTTCAAGATAACCTTTCCTTCCTTCAAATATTTATCTATAATATAGTATGTGATAAAGCCAGCATTAGCAGCTAATAAATACATCTTGGCAGCCCAATCTCATAAAGAAAAGACACACAGGCAGCAACCGGAAAATTATGAACCCGAGCATATTCTTTCAACCTTTTTGCCCCTAATCGTATTTTCTAATACACATTATTATATACACATCATGTGTAGCCTATTTTAGTGCTATAATAGCCTTACAACAATCCACAAAGCACAGGACACAACAATTGTACGCAATGTACAAATAGGTGGCATAATATTACGTCCGTTTGCTACATTACGACGTTGATGATTCCAAACCTTTACCAACTTCAACCAAACTGTTCCCACAATATTTATACATACAAACAGTCCAAAAATGGTTCAGAATTAGTCCTCAGTATAGGTGGATGACGTGAGATCATAGTCTTCAATCAATCAGCCCACAAGTTCCAATTACGAGCACAATTATGATATCACATAAGAACTTACTTTCACAGACTGGTAAAATAGTGTAATAGCTTAGTTACATTACTAGCAAATTATACCTTGTTAAAAACATAAGTCTTACTTCATAATTCAGCCAACCAAGAAGAGAAAATCCTCTTAAATAACAAAAAAGTTCATAACAATCCTTAGGACACATGCTGTCCAAATTTCCAGCACAAACATACTAGTATATACTTCTTTTTTTCATAATAAAACCATACTAAACACATATGTAAATTTACTTAACACTACCTTCAAGGTTTAGGGATTCTCTAAGAACCCTAGAAGTTCCCTTGTGGTCGCTTTGCAAGGTTGAGAAAGTATAGAGAGAAGGTTTGTGAAAGCTGAAATTTTTCCAAGTTTAAGAATGACTTAAAGGTGCTATATATAAGACCTTTTAAAGGGGATTTTGGCCGACTTTATTGTGTGGTTTAAGCCTTATATTATTAAGGTAGTGATGCAGTAGCATGGCGCTTTCACTTGGGCCTAATTGGGTTCAAATTTGTTGGGCCTTGGCTGCCCATTTTCCCTCTTTCTCTTAGTTATTTTTGGCCCAAATTATCAAAGAAATTATGATGTCTTTGGGCTCTTTTAATATCCCTCTTGGGCTGAAAATATAGTTCATGTGTGATGCTAAAACATGGGTCAAAGTTATACCCTTAACATGGACTTTATTCGTAATCAGACTTGAACAAATTCGATGTCAGGTCTCGCCTCTGTTTAGCTAGCAATTTAAGCTAAGCAAGTAGGTGACTCACTTGCTAGCTTCTTAAGTCATACAAGAACCTCAATTCTCTTACTTTATTTAAGGTTGTTATCTCCTCGATTTGACACAAAATATGTATACACTAGACCCTCTTAAGCATTAGACGCATATATCCCCCTATAACATAAAATTTGAGCACTTTTAAGAATGGGCACTAATTTGACCAAACCATATCATGTTCCATTTGCATTATACTAGTATTGTAAGATGTGGGTGTTATAGTATATGTAAAAACACGTTTGAGAAAACTTGGGTCTAATACGTAGAAAATTTTGGACGAACTAAAAAAAAGTCACAAAAATATACTAGTGCGCGTCGCAGAAGCGGCGCACACTGCTCTCTCGAAATTGGACTTTTAAAAATTATAATTACTAATCTTTCTCCTTTAAATCGAGGTTAGACCCCTTTTCACCTAAATTTTACCCCATGATCACGAATATGAAGTCATATTTTTGAAATAACGAACGAATTTTGAGATATATAGAATTTAAAATTTTAGGTATTTTGAGACATGTTTTGGGGCACTTTTTGAGGTCATTTCAGATAACAAGAAGGTGGTTATAACTCATTAGGAATTTTGATATGAGTGTGTATTATTTTTTCCTAATGAGGCTAATGTCTAGTAGGGTGTCTATTGGTAGCATAGCATATGTTATTGATGGTAGAAAGAGGTGACACCTTAGGTTGGGAGAGGTTGACTATCATAGGGTAGAATTCTTGATAGTTCCAAATCCTCTTCAGTAGGAGAGGTCTTATTTAAGCAAAGCCTTGTTTCTGCCTTATTAGAGTTGGAGATTTTAGGTGAAAGAGGGTAGAGTGGAGGTTGTCTCCCGAGGGGTGATGGTGGTTTATGATACCAAGTGGGCTATGTGTGATTAAGGTTGACAAATGATTTTAGGGCTGTAAGTCATTAGAGAATGTAGAGGGAGGATGGTAAAGTTGCATAAGGGTGGAATGACCAAGGGATATGGTTATGGTTTGTCTGGTTCTTCATGCCTTTAAGTTGAGTGATATATTGGTGACTCTAGTGTCATAGAACTCTTTGAGGTTGTTGATGTTGTGCAGGATAAGTTGGCAGAGGAGAAGGTCCCGGTGATGGTATTGGAAGGAAGGGTGGAAAGTTGATTAAAAAGGATGTGGTGCTCGTCAAGGGACATTGGAAGAATCATCAAGTTTAGAGTGTCTTTCGGGGCCCTGAGCGAGCATGGAAAAATGATATCCATACCACTTTCATTCTATTCAAGCTTACGATGACATGTCAAACTCCTTTTTATGATTTCATGTCTCATAGTCCAGCCCCTAAGTCATTTGCATGCATTCATGTTTATATTGAAAAGGTTCATGGTGATTTCACACTTATGCTGAGATTTTGAAAATGGTATTTTAAAGTGTATTGTTACATTCTTGTTAGGGCTAACCTATTTATGATTACTCTTCTCTTATACGTTTCTTTGACATTCGGGGATAAATGTTCTCAAGGGGGAGATATTGAAATGAACCAAAAAGTGCGTGAACATGCCCGAAATCATAATTTCCATGTATCTCAAAATTCATGCGTTATTTCAAAAATCACTATAACAAATTCTATTATCAGGGACAAATGATGTCACTGATTAATCATATTTCGTCACTAAAGTTCTTGTGTGATGAAAAAAATTGTCAATCAATCGTCTCTAAATGTGGGTCGCTAAAAGTATACAAAGACGATTTAGCGCTCCGTCACTAAAAAGGTTATATTAGCAACAAAATAAAAAGTTATCCATAAATGCAAAAATATTTATGACAAATATATTTGTCAAAAAAGTGTAATTGTTTTATAGTTGATAGTATGTGTTTTGTCAGTAAAAAAGTTATTACCGCCATAAAATTATATCGTCCTTAAATATGTAAGTTGGGGACAAATGTGTTTCCATCACTAATCGTTAACTTTTATATACAAAAAATTATTTCATCCTTAAATATATAAATTAGTGACAAATGTATTTTTGCCACTAATTGTTAACTTCTACATTGAAAAAATTATTTCGTCCTTAAATATATAAATTAGGGACAAATGTATTTTCATCACTAATCGTTAATTTTTATGTACAAAAAATTATTTCATCCTTAAATATATAAATTAGGGACAAATTAATCAATATAAAAAGGTCGATAATATGGTGGTTAAAACTGATAATAAAATATCGTCACTAATTACAAAATTGATGAAATTTAATTCTTTCATAGTGATATTATTTACCAAATCAGAGTTGGGTAGATCAAAAATTATATAACAAAACATGCTAGATAATAATAAAATTCATCCATGATCATACAATTAAAAATAACTAAAATTATACTAACGTATTATCTCATCACAAACAGTTGAAAATAAAAGTAAAACATGTCCAATTACAAGAAAATCTAACTGAAATATACTAAATATTACTCCTAAATTAAGATAGATAAGTAAAAGTTTCTTTCAAAGTGGTGAAGCAGACCTACCAAGGAGAACTTCCTATTTGATATTTAGGTGGTATCCCACAGTCAATACAAGAGCAGATTATTAAAATATTTTGCATTGAAATAAAAAAAATAAAGTAGCAAATTATTATTATGATCGGTTTCTACTTAAAGAATGGGGGCATATAGTGAAGTTGCTAAAGAATTTAGGCTAAGATTACATTACTATACTGTTACATGGAAAATATCGCATAAAGGTATTTTAAAATGTAATACGGATGGCTTCAGTAGGGGGAATCCTGGGGATAGTGTCTATAGTTTTTGTTTGAGAGATGACAAATTAAAGGATGTTTGGTTTATGCCAAGGCATATCAATATAGTGAGAAAAGTAATTTGGGGGCTGAAGTTCTGGCTGTTCTGAAAGCTGTCTTATTTTGCTACCAGAATAATTTTAGTGGAGTAATAATAGAAATAGACTCTTTGGGGGTGAGCAAAATGATTAAAAGGGAGTGGAAGGTGTCGTGACAGCAGATAGAGGAAGTACAACAAATACAAGATAAAATGCAGCAATTAAATGCACAAATACATGTATTTTGAGAGAGGAACCAACTAGAAGATAAATTAGCAAATAAAGCATGTGATCAAGAGATGAAAATCATAGCAGATTTAGAAAGGTAAATATCAATAGCATGCGAAGGAATATTGAATACAGATAGAATGCAGATTCCTATGCTAAGAATAAGACCAAAGGAAAATAATTGCAGGGGAATCAAAAACATCATACAGCAACAGGCGGGGACTAAGTTATGTACAAGCTTGATAAATGATCTTCATAGATAAATACAAGTCTATTTTATCTACCTTATTAAACTATTGTAGCATACAAAAAATAGCTACCAGCAAAGTCAGATGCGAAGACATGATTCAGCGAATACAGCTGGTGTTGCGAATGAAGACAAAGAAGATATTGAGCATCGTGTTATGTCCAATTCTTCATTTACACCGAACAAGAATCAGACTTAGATATGAGATAGAAAGAAAAGAAAATAAAGGGTGATACATATGAAACACAGGACAATGAATAAAGCTGGCAGCAAAGACAAAACTAAAGGAAGCCATTGGGTATGTCCACTTGGAGTAATTCGGTAGAAGGAACAAAAGATTATGGATGAAAAATGAAAAAGGATAAGAAAGCATACAAGACCACATACCTCTAAGAGTTGAAGGAATTCGAGAATTTGTTAGAGAACAGGCTGATCACATAGATTATCCACAGTTTCAAGTAAGTAGAGGCGTTATTTCGGGAAGCTTCCGGCGGAGATATATGGAGAGGAACGCGGCAAATTTTTTGGAGCTTCACATTTTAGGAAGTCCTCTTATAGAAGTTAAGTTTTATGGATTCTGTCCAGCTGATAGAATGGACTGGGTATTAGACAACTTTTTTATTTTATTTTTTGGGCCATTGTGGCCTTCTTTTGTACAAACATTGTCATTTTAAAATAAAAGGGTGGCCCACTCCACCAAAATTTATTTTTTTTAAAAAAGATATGATAGGTTTCTCAAAAGAAGAACTTCCTGTTAGATATTTAGGGGTGACCCTAAGCACTAAAAGGCTAACGTTGGTCCAATGCAAGTCCTTAATTGAGAAAATGATTGGTAGTCACTTGTTGGACTTTAAAATCTCTCTCCTATACTGGGACAGTGCAATTGTTGGAGAGTGTCCTTTTCTCTATCCAAGTTTACTGGTCTCAAATTGTCTTACTCCCAAAGAAGTTTATTCGAGCTATTGAAAGAATCTGTAGAACCTATCCATGGACAGGTGGAGTGAAGGTATCAAAAAAATGTTTGCTGGCATGGGAAAAGCTTTGTATGCCTATGACTGCTGGTGGAGTTAATCTGGTTAATATATCTGCTTGGAATAAAGATGCACTGTGCTAACGCTTGTGGAATCTGAGTCACAAAACAGACATCGTGGGTTAAATGGGTTCATGTGTTCTATACAAATGGTGCCACAATGGAGAGGTCAATACAGAACAAGCATCTTGGCTTGTTCAGAAGATATTCAAGGCCCAAGACTATATGGCTATTGCTGGATATACCAATGTAATGATTAATACTACGACAAATACTAATAAGCAACACAATACTCCACTACCTACTAGTATCATGATATGATCACAATAACTAATAAGAAGCAATTTAACGGCTAAAAAAAGAGAATACAAACATCAACAAAAAAGTATAGTAGCTGAAAACTAATAATCAAATGATGATAAATATCAAAAACTAGAATTATGAGAATATGACTAGTACTACAACAAACACTAAACAAGCAACGCAATATTTTGTGTGCTACTGATTTGCTTATTATTTCTTCTGTATAATTATAAGGAAGCACATTCAATGAGTTTTTTCCTGTCAAACGTTATTTGTCTTCTATGTAATAATAGTATTGTTACACAAATTCTCCTCTTTCATGATCCTTTCGATGGAAGAGTAGCTTCGCTCCTTGCTTTCCCAAAGATAGACTCGGATTCTAATCACAAACTCAACGAGCAAAAAGAATGGTGGTTCAGGAATCACTTGCTTGAGGATTTAAGCTTATCCGATAGCTATCAGCGACTTGAATTGTGGCATCCCTAGGTCAGAGTTCTTTATTTAGCTCAGATAGTATTTATTTGTATAAATTTAATATTATTTTTGATTAAAAGGTTGTTGCTTCGCAAAACTGGAAATTGTTTTTTATAGTAGATTCCCAAAAATCTGAAATTAAAAAAAAAAGATATACGTTTTATGCTTATTTTAAGAAAAACGATAATTTCATGGATTAAATGGACAATGGACTGATTTGCGTGGAGTTTGTAAGGCTGCTGCTCATGACGAAGCCCAGCATGCCAAAGAAGCCTTGGAGACATTAATGCAAGGATTGAATGAGTTTGTGAAAGCTAAGCGGATCAAGCATTTCATAAGTGTGTGAGCACTCGAGGAAGAATTGATTGAATTTCTCAATATATAAGGTTAGATTTTCGCTTTGAATGGTTGATCATACACACAAGGAGCATGTACTAGACATTAAAATTTAAGACACCAAAGTTGGGAGCAATGGGTACTGGACAATAAAAGCTAGAACAATAATTGCTTGAATTTGGATGAGAACAAACTGGAAACGTGAAGGCAACTGGAAATTGGAAGTTACATGTGTTTGTAGCCACTTGAAGGAAGATTGCTTTAAGTTCTCGGACTGAAATCAACACATATGTAGCTGGACATTGGCATGTGCAGCATATACTAAGTGGAAAATCTCGAAGCAAGCAAGTGTGAAAGCAAAGTGCACACCACGAAGCCTTTCATAGCTTTTGACGCACTTAACGTGAGGCTGCTTCCGTGAAGGGGCTATCATGAAGCGATGTAGGCTAAGGCAGACATATTTTTCCACCAAGTGACACACCCGAGCCTGTATATGGCCGTTGGTGCATACCATGAGGTGTGAGGGAGCTCCTGAATTGATTAGGCATTGTGGCCAATGTCCAAACGTGAAGGAAACTGCCATGAAGCCATTCACTACCCATGGTGCATTGTATAGCTCGTTCCAGGCAATGCAATAGCTCAAGGCAAAGCACCACAAGACCATTAAAGGTCCATGGTGCAGTTCAAGATCAGTAAAGAGCTCCATGAGGTGGCCAAATTTTCAGATTTGTTCAAGATTTCTTAGTCCAACTAGGATTTGTTTTCTTTATTTAGGCTTGGTTTTATTTATTATAAAGGACTTTTTAGAGACATTAATCTTCAAGTTTTTGAGGACTGAAAACCATGATCAAAAGATATAATTTCCAGAGATATGCATATACTCAGCTTAATTAGATTAATGACAAACACAAACATGATTCTATCTATACCAGTTATCTTAACGATTGCAGGTAACATGGTGTTGACGGGGAAAAATTGGCCTTTAGGTTAACTGACTTAAGATGACTACTCATGACAAGTTAGCTAACATCAATTAATGACTAGAAAAAGTATAGAGAGCTGATTTTACATGTTAGACACAAGGATTGATGACATCGACACTAGAAAATTAATAAGATGCATAGGATGCTCTTTTGGTCATGAGTGAAAAGACTGAGAGAACCACAAAAGTAAAACATAGAAAGGGGTGGAAGAGCCACTGCTGTTGAAATAGCTGCCAGAAATTGATATGAATAGTAAAATAATTTTAATAAAAGGAAAACAAAGATTACAGGGCGAAGGTGTGAGGCTACTTTCCAGTGGGAAAACGTTATTTAGGTTCCTTAATATTGAAGGTGCTATAAAAGAATAGAGAAAAACTTCTGTTGAATTAGTGATTGATATCAAACAAGAGGATCTTCAGGTAGGAATTTGAGTTGATGGACTCGAGAAAGTTTCATATTCTTTGGATTCTAAATCATGAAGGCATAATCATTAAGAATACAATATACTTAGTTATTTGATGAGTTTTAATAATAGCATAATGTTGTGATTATAATATTATACAAAATACTCTTACTGACTCTTCTAAGTGTCAAGTATGACATAATTGTTAAGAACATTATACAAAATGTTCCCAATGTTCCTTTTTAACTTTTATCTTTTAGATAGTTGTGGTGTTGGAGTCAGGTTGTGTGCACCTCGACTAATTCGATAGTATACTCATCAAAAAGTACACCTAAATTACTGTCAGATTCCCTCCAATTTCTACTTAGCTACCGGCAATGCTTCCCTCTATAAGGTAGTAGAGCACTTTCTACGCTTTTTCTAGTAAGATAGAGAGCAGATGAAGTGTTAAGTATTGAGTATGCTCAATATTAATAACTTTTACAAGGTATTAACTTGTATATTATGATATAAATTAATTGATATAGACTACAACTTGTTAAAAATGGAGTTTGAGTTGGCAAAATAAAAATAGAAATATACCTCAATCTCCACTGCATCATTAGAAAATATACAAAGTTAGATACTATATTCTACGAGAACACAAAGTTCCACAACATGGCTACAACCAATAATAGGAATAATACTACAGAATCCTTAGTGATTAATGAAAATTTGTCTTCAAATCCTATGGTAATTAAGGGGTTGGACTACTATTCAAATTTGATCTATCGCATTTTCCTACAGATTAAAAAACACAAATTAGAGAAAAATCATGTTCAACGAATGAAATGTAATTAGATTTCAAATATAAATAAAAGGCATAAGCAAGAGAAGTTGAGTAAACATGTATTACTTGAACCATAATCAGAATACACACACACAAGCCCCCTACCCCCCACCCCACCCCTTAAAAAGTAAAATCTTGAACAAACTTTTTAACTAGAACAACCATCC
Organism: Solanum sejunctum; assembly: GCA_025642045.1. Taxonomy (NCBI): domain Eukaryota; kingdom Viridiplantae; phylum Streptophyta; class Magnoliopsida; order Solanales; family Solanaceae; genus Solanum; species Solanum sejunctum. The sequence goes on from JAOTQJ010034613.1 coordinate 14,877, forward strand.
TATAAAGCTGTAACAAACTACGTATACATAAATATATAAGGTTTAAGACTTTTAGACATTCAAAGTATACTAGAAATAATTGAACGAGAGTATAGCAGTTGAACTTGTTGCATAATAGAGAGAACTGAGAGTATACCTTCGCAGTTTCCCAAAACTGAGCAAAATCAGCTACACGCAGGAAATAAAGATAATACATTCAGCAGAAACTTAACCAGCACCTGCAGCAGAAACTTGTCTAGGAAGGAAATTCTTCATATTTTCTTCTTTTTTGATTCTAGTGTCTCAAATAGGGCAGAAGTGAAATAAAAAATATGACAAAATGTCAAAAAAGGATTAGTGAAGAAGAAACTCAACATGATATAAGAATGCAAAATGTGTGAATATTAAACACACTGTAGTTCAACGATCCACCATGAAAGATCTATATAAAAAGAGAAGGTCCTTTTTGACACTTCTTCTATAGCCGAAAAAAACATGATAGCACATGACAAACAAGGTTAGCATCAGTAAACTTACCCAATTATCAAAAGAAGAAGAGAAACAACCCATAGGACCATCTGATACACCTTGAATTTCGATTTAGCCGATGTTGAATATGCTCTGGATGCATATCTCTGGCTTACCTAACCAAACTGGGCCGGATCAGAAATACAAAACTATGAAGAAAACCAGACAAAATCCTCCAATATGAGCAAAGTTGTCAACATGCGGGAGAAGTCCAACAGCCAGATTTACAATAATGATGACGACAAGTTGTTGGAAGTGATTAATTGAATAATTAATCAAATTTATATCCTAATTATAATAGGAGTAGGTATTAGTACATACTT
>JAOTQJ010034623.1:0-15706 GCA_025642045.1 Solanum sejunctum
ATGTTTAATATTTGTATAATTTGAATGATATTTCCACTTTTTGTACTAGTAAAGTATTAACTATTATTTAAACACTTCTATTTGTATAAAACCTTTTAATATTAGAATATGAATATATGTTTATTTATATATATTGTCTTTCTTTGACTATTTTTTAAATAAATAATTTATCATAGTAAGAGAAATACGTGAATGATAAATAAATATTATTATTCATGAATGTAATTAAGAAATATCTTAACTTCTTTATGTGAAATAAGAAGCGACGTGCATGCCATTAAAATGAATAAGCATTTTTGGTTAGTTAAATGTTAGAAGTTTCTTGAGAGGACAAGAGAAAATTGGAATAATTGTTACTTTTTGGCAATTGAATATCTTAGTCATATTTCGATTTTGATCATGAAAAAGAGGCATTTTAAAATTTTTATGTGATCTATTCAAATTATATATTTTAAAAATTAAAAATAAATTGTGTATATAAAATTTACTTAAATAATAAGTTTATATTGATATTGAATTAAAATATAAATTTATTTTATTTTATTTTATTTTTTTAGACAGAAAAATCTTAAAGTAATTAGTTTCTATAATGTTAACAACTTGAAGAGTATTTCAGATATTTTAATTAAAAAAAGTGCTTAACAACACTTATGTGATAAACACATGAACAACTTTTTTTCAACTATAACACTTTTATTTAAACACATAACTATTTATTTTTTAAATAAATTTCAACATTTTAAAAAATATTTCTAATATACTTTTTAAAAGTTATTTTTTTTAAGATTAACCAAATGGGCTCTTAGTAACGAAAATGAATCTAACATGTTCCCCAAGAAATGACATTCTCAATTTTTTATCTTTCCCTGCACACTCTACTCCATTTCAATTTGTTTTATGGTATTATATTTTATTAAAGTTAGAAAAATAGTTTAAGTAATTAATAGTAAGATCCTAGATAAAAGTTATGGACTAACATTAATTTCTTTAACTAGCAAAAGATAAACAATTCTCATGTAATCTTTCTTAGAAAGCAGAGAAATTATGACATTAAGGGGGAAGGTGCACCTACCAAGTTGCATACAATACTAAAGTTACAAATGGAGAAAAATATATTTATATATATTTATATATATTGCTTAAAATAAGATGTAGTTCACCTATAACCTATTATATTTTCTTATAGGAAGATTATTACTGGGAAGGCCAAAAGTATTACAAAACAAAAAAAGGAAATGGACCAAGAACTTCAAGATCAGTAGGTCCCTTCAAGTTGATAATTTTCAAATCCTGGGAGTAGTTGAAACTTACAAACTGATTTAGATTAATTGATTTGCCAGGTTAACAACTAATATTTAACAATTAACACCTTTTGAGATTATTAATGACCAACAACTTATTTTAGAATATTGCGTAAGTTGAATAATTTTGTTGACTGACTAGGTGGGTTGGATCAGATTAATAGTAATAATAGTTCTAATAGTTTGTTGTTGTATAATATTTTAAATTTCTTTTATTGTTATCGTTATTATTGATAGTACACCCAAAGATGACTGTTTTCTAAAATATATATTATTAGTATTAACTATTTTAGATGATTATGAGTCGACATATCAATCTAAAAATTATACATAAATAGTACTTATCATTAAAATAAATTTAATGTTCATGTAAAAAAAATTAAATAAATATTATTATTTTTAAAGTCTTTAATATTAGAAAATAATAATATTTTTTGTTTTCCTTCATAGCCTAAATAATTTTTTATACAGCATAGTTCTAAATCAAGAGTGAATTATGAATATAAAAAAATTCTAATTCAAAAGTGAATGTTGAAACTAAATAAAAGATAAAATAATAAATTAAGAAAAATAGTGAAAGGTAATTTTATCTAAAAACAGAGTATTTTAATGAAACGCAAAAAGTTTTAATAATATTCTGAAAGGCCTTTATGCTTTTAATACAGTATAAATAAATACTAATAGTTATAATTATAAGTATGGTGTTTAAACGATATGTCATACTTATATTTCCCTATCCTTGTTTTCATTTTGTATGATCCTCAATATCATTGAGGGGAATAAAATCAATTGTGTTTCCTTTTGAGTAGAACTAAAAACCTAACAAAACACGCGACCATGATTAGTGGATGAATGTTCTAGAAACCTAACAAAACACGCGACCATCATGAGTGAATGGATGTTCGTATGTAATCAAATTAAAATGTACATATTTTAAAATCGAAAGACTAACGAAAATTAAAGAACTAATTATTCGACAAGGTTAGGTTCTCCTATTCTTTTTTGGTTTTATGGCTATGGCCTGCTGCTGGCGTCCATGATTACAATTGCTCAAATTATTGCAACAATTAAAATGGAGTTCTTATTCCAATTGTTAGTTTTTTAATTTTGATTGATGACTATTTGCAGATAATGCATAAAGAAGGAAACAAATAAACCTCGTGATGTGGCTTAATACTTGCAAAGGGAAGTAAATTATCAAGCACTTTGACAGACGGAAGGAAACAAGTCAATTGTGCCAATCAAGCACTCTCACAGGTGGCTAGAAGAAAGGAAATCAATCAAGTCTTAATTGAGGCTCATCAAATCAATCAGCAATCCATCATGAAAGAAAAAGTTATCGTGTCTATGCGAGATCTCTTACCTTCCTTAAAATTTTATCTTTATTCTTGAAAATAGAAATTATCATTGTCTAATTTTAAGAATCAAATCCTTTGGGCCGCCATTTTTTCTATTTAAAAAAGCTAGCAAGATATCTCTGAAGACTATACAAGCCTGCTATATTCAAATTCATTCTTCACACTCTTCATCTTTAAAAAGCATTGTATTTATAAAGTTACTGTGAAGAAAAAGAGAGAGAAAAGAAGAAAAAATTTAAAGAAAGGTTTATATCAAAAGAAAAGAAAGAAAATGAGAAAAAGATTGAGTTTAGTTCTAAGTTTTGTAATTCTTTGTATTCTATTTCACTAAGGCTTGAAGAGATATCTCTTGCAATATAAGGGGACTAGATTAGATTCATTGCGAATCTGAACCAATTTAAAAATATTAGATGGTGAATTTTCTTTATGCACTTTATTGTTTGATGTATTTAACTGATTGATATACAAATTAGCCAACTATCAAATATCAAAATTAAAGAAAAAATTCAATTCACTCTCCCTCTTAGACTTTCACCAATATCCATCCAAGTCACTCATATTTCAATTTTAACCGTGAATACAAGTCGCAAGTAGTATTATTTGAGCTATATACATTCTCAAGATATAATTTCAAACATAAATACTTCTTTTCTTATAAAAAAGGATTGAATTCTTAACCAATCGTTCTTCCATTTATTTTTGACATACGTAACATAAGTACTGCAATTATTGTCTATATTACCCAACAATGATTCTTCTTTTGTGGGTGGTTTTATTTTATTGATAAATACCCAACAATTGGCCTTATTTATTGAACAAAAAATAACATACTTAAATATGTCATAAGAAAATATTTACTATTTTTAACTATATAATTTAAATATCTCTGTATTGTATGTATAATCACCTTTACATAATACAATAAGTGCAATTGTTGTCTACATTACCTATAATGATGCTTTTTCTTTTGTTGTTGTTGATAAATAGCCAACAAGTTCCCTTATTTATTAATTAAAAAAATTAAACTTATCTAAATATACCATTTTTAGAATATATATATTATTTATAGTTATATAATGTCGCCCAAGCTACACCTCCTTTTTGAGGCTAAAGCAGTCGTTGTCAAGATATATAACCTAACCAAAGTTAGGATCGAATCCCACAGGGAATATGGTAAACCTAGAAGAATTCAATGCAATTCAGGTTGATTTACCAACTTATCTCCCCCAAGGAGGGGGAGGGGTTATGAAAACTATAAAAAGTAATCCTAAACTAAGACAAGTGTTAAAACAGTATAAAGAGTAACTAGATTATTGTATTCCTCATGATTCCCTAACTCAGTATACCAGATAATCGAATTCTTTTCCAGTGTGAAGCATGCAGAACGATAAGTTAAGTTCACCAAACACTTTGGCCCAGGAAAAAGGCAAATTTCACTACATGATTTAGTCCATCCACGCAGGGTGACATTTATAACCCTTACCTATTGTTCTAGTACAACCTTATCTTGGCTCAGTTCGATTGATTAGACGAGAAACATCAATCGCATTCTATTAATTAATCTCTTTTCCTATTCATTACTACCTTGATCCAGTCAATAACACTGGTCGACTTCTATTATTGGTCACCATTAAAAAGTATTCAATACGAAGAGAATTAATAAATACATGCATGCACACCTTTCAAAATTATGAATGATCCAATTTTACCTTGTTAGTTTTTCATGATTCCTACAACCCTAGCTGTGGATTTAGCTACTCATGATTAGTGTAAATGCAAGACTTATGAATTTGAATAACATAATTGAGCACTTACACAAGAGAATTAAGCACCATACTCTTTAATGAGAATCACAAGATTGAAATCGAAAGATGAAATAAAGTTTTACAAGTTTTGCTCAAACTCTCTAATGTTCTATCACGTTCCTCTACTGTCCTCTCTTTGTTCCGTATGAAAAATAAACTAAAAAAATCTATTTATAGAATTTAAAATGCAAAACCAAAATGAAAAAAATAACTGGATCGGTAGACTCTAAGGCAGGTTCTACGGGCCATATAACATTTTACGATCCATAAACAGGCTTTTGTGGATTACTTCTTCAAAACTGGAGCTGACTTCTATGACACCCCTCTACAGCCCATATAAAGTTTTATAGTCCGTAAGAGGTTTCGTCTGATGACATTTTAGCAACTCCCCACTTTCTAATCCTCAGGGCACAATACTAAGTCTACGACTCATGAAGTCTTCTATGACTCGTCTACATGTTCGTTGACTCAATTTTAGAAATTCACCCTTCACTGGAATTGTCTACGAAACCATCTTTATGGCCAGTAAAAGTAACTACGACTGTAAAGGGTCTCATGGAACCTCTGCTTCAGCAAATTCTGCACACTTAGCCCAAAAATGATGCCAACCCTATCATCCTGCAAAATAAACATAAAATAACACATTAACACCCTTAACTTCAAATTGTTGCTTATCCTCAAGCGTCAGACTCAATCTACATAAGAAGCACATAACATATGGACCTCCATCCAGTGACATGCATTACATCAAACTCAAGTTCAGATACCCACACCACTTTTAAGAACATATCAGATATCCAGTAAGCAAACCAATATAGGTCAATGCAGGTGATAATGCAACTATGAAAAGCGAGGTAGTCATCAACAAGCTATAATCACTGAGTTAGTCTAATGTTAACAATGCAACGTGAGTGCCCTCACAGAAAAAAGTCCCTTATCTCACTCACAATGATATTTTCCAATATAATCTTGAGACTATGCAAAATCACTCATTCTCAAAAAAGACATTCAAATATCATGCTAAATGCCATATGCTTACCCCTATAATCATGTTTATGGCCTTTGACTACTTGGACTAGGATCACTTTAGGACTTTACTGGCTTGTAACGTAGGCTCAGGGGCTTTGGTATGATATTTTGGGAATATAGTGACTAAAGACCCTCCGTGACGCTGCATTTTTCTACACTTTTGTCCTACCAATATTGTTATTTTTCATTTCATTCTCCATTTCTTCCTTTTTCAAGCTTTTTTGGGTGCTTTATTCTCACTTTTCCGCTTTCTGCCTTGTATTTGCATAATATTTTTCTTTTTCAGCTCATTTCTAAGACATCACTCATTTTTCTTGCACTCGGTAAATATTTTTTCTCCTTTTTCCATGTATCACTAGTTCCCCCCCTCCCCCCCTTATTATGAGTTTTCCCTTACACCAGCCACTACTTAAGCTTTAAGCTTAAGTTGAGGTACACAATATCCAACCTTAAGAACCAGGACCACTTTTGGTAGCCACCCTCAACTTAGTCTTTTTGCCTAAGTCAAGGTGCACAATGTTCAAGGGAGGACCAGGCCAATATCAGAATTTTACATCTAATAAGGCTAGGTCACTTAGGCTTTTACAAAGAAAAAGTACATGTAAGGCTCAAACATTAGGATTAAGGGATTTTTCACACATTTGGTTGGTTATTTAGGCTAAGTGGACTATTATGAACAATGACCTAAGATCCTTTCCTAACCAACTAATCTAAAGTCTAAGTTAGAGTAACAGGGCAAGTTCTAAATTAAAACTGAATACATGAATTTAGCAAAGTAAGTTCACCCTCTAATGGCACTGATTACATTATCAACTCAGACTCTCAAATCATGCTTTTTGTCTCAATTTTATCCTAACTTATCAGAATAAGCATTGTCGATACAATCGAATATGCAAATTTGCTATCTAGACTTACAAAAATTCGCGGGTATTATTTTTCACACAGAAGTATACATATATATATATATATGCCATAGATATCAATACTATATGCTGCTAATATTATCTAAACATCCTAAACATGCTGGTTCAACAGAAATCAAATATCCATGGAGAAAAAGAACACAGGCAAGAAAATCCCTAGGATTCAAAATTTGGGATAGTTATAGGCCAAGCTACTCAGACTTCATTGAGGCCTATAACTACCCATACCACATCAAAAAAGAGGTGCATTGTCCTCAATACGAACCAAAAAATAAAAAATAAAGGACTGGATCAAAAAGAACATACCTGGATGACTAAGCGTAGTCTCATGGTTGAGTTTGGCCACCCTCAACCTCCTTGGTGCCCTCCTTAATGGTAGAACCATTACTAGAGGGAGCAATACCCCTCACTCTATCAAGCCTATCTTATCTCCTCCTCCTGCCTCAATTGCCTCATGATAAACTCTGGCTCCTGCTCCTCTATTAGCCCTGCATGCAACCTCACTATGTTTGGATCACCATCAGTACAGGACCTCTTCCTATAGAAAGGCTGTGAAGACTTCTCAGGGGAAAATAAATGTACCACTGGCACCAGGGGCACAGTCTGCGAGAATGACATCTGTGCGGCCAAAGCTGCTGTCATGTCAGCCTGGAGCTGCTAGATCACCTTCTATAGGGCTGTCATATTTGCTGGTTCTCAGGCTTTATTAGACCCATAACTCAAAAGAATTAATGTGGGCATCAACAACTATAAGTCGGTCCTTAATAGTAGCGACCATGAATGCCTACGTGTGCCCCTCAGACTTTGTAATAGCTTGTGGACCTAGGGCTTGATCTGCTAAAGTAATTGAGTCAACTGAGACTTAGTGTGGGCCCATCACTACACCATGGCTTAAATATGGACACCATTTACACACAAATCATGCCAGCGGGTGTTGTATAGTGGACCCCCTCAGCATATCTATCTCAGCCTGTGGGGTTGTCTCCTCGATAGTAGCAGCAACAGTGGTGGTGAGTGGAACCTCAGATGGTGGCTCAATTATGAACATATCTGACATTTAAGATGGCTGGTGCGATGCTCTCCGAAGTTCCATCGGGCTATCCTCAGCCTTGATCAAGCTGGCATCTAATGTGCACTGGACTTTAATCAGTGAATCCAGCTAATATAGACTCTCTACCTTCGACTTTAGACAGAGTTTGTAGATCAAGCAAGAAAAGGGGATGGAGGTAGACCTCTTCAAGGACGCCTTGAGGATCTGATCTGTGATTAGGCTGGCCCAATCAATCTCATAGTGAGCTAAGATGTTGGTAACTAGAATAACATGGTCTAATATCAAGGCGTTATTTGCAAGGTTGGCCGGATCCATGACCTCACAATGGCCCACCAAAATTTGGCGAGGATTATAATGGAGGCCTTCACAGTGGCCTTAGAAGAAGTGGTTATCCATGCAGGGTTCGAGCCCTGTTCAGCAATCTGTCCTGCCGCCCATCTCATCAAGTTGGCTCTGCAACTCTAGTCTCTCATCAAACCCTTGTGCCTGGTCTGCCCCAATCCGCGAGGATATGGTAGAAGAATTCATTACAATTTAGGTTGATTGACTAACTTATCTCCCCCGAGGGGGGAGGGGGGAGAGGGGTGTATGACAGTCATAAAAAGTAATCCTAAACTAAGTTAAGTATTGAACCAATATAAAGAGTAACTGGGGTATTATGTTCTTCATGATTTCCTAACTCAGTATTGCCAGATAATCGAATTCTTTTCCAGTGTGTAGCATGCAAAATGATAAGTTAAGTTCACCACCCTTTGGCGCAGGCGATAGGAAAATTTCACTATGTGATTTGGACAATCCCCGTAGGGTGAAATTACTAACCCTTACCTATTATTCTAGTAAAACCTCCCCTTGGTCTAGTTTGGTTGATTAGACAAGAAACATCAATCGAATCCTGTTAATTAATGTCTTTTCCTATTTATTACTACCTTGATCTAGTCAGTAGCACTAGGTGGGTTCTAATGCTAGCCACCATTAAAAAATATTCAACATAAAAAGAATTATTAATACATGCATGCACACCTTTCAAGAATTATGAATGATTCGGCTTTACCTTGTTAATTCTTCATAGTTCTCACAATCTTAGTTGTGGATTTAGCAACTTATGATCAGTGTAAATGCAAGACTTATGAATTTGAATAATATAACTGAGCACTTATACAAGAGAATATATCACAAGAAATCCAAACTTTTCAATGAGAATTACAAGATTGAAATCAAAAGATGAAATAAAGTTTTACAAGGGTTTCTCAAACTCTCTAATGTTCTATCACGTTCCTCTACTGTGCTATCCTTGTTTCTTATGAAAAATAACCTAAAGAATCTATATATAATGTTTAAAATACGAAACCTAAATGGAATAAAATAACTAGGTTGGCAGACTCTACGACAGGTTTTATGGGTCATATAACATTTTATGGCTCGTAAATGGGCTTTCATGGATTGCTTCCTCAAAATCAGACCTGACTTCTATGAAACCCATCTACGGCCCATAAGGGGTTTCGTATGATGACTTTTCAATAACTCTCCACTTTTTGATCCTCAGGGCATGACATCAAGTCTACAACTCATAAAGTCTTCTGCGGCTCATCTATATGTTTGTACACTCAACTTCAAATATTCACCCTTTACTGGAATTATTTATGAAGTTTTTGTGTTGAATTTGTGGTGTCACTATCTATATGGAGTCTACTATGAGATCTTTATGATCATCAACTTACAGTATATTTTATACTAGTGAGATTTGAATTTGACGCAAAAGAGGTAGGTTGAGCTCGTGAAAGACAATGACTTAACTATTCTCTATCATCCTAGGAACGCCAAAATGGTGGCTGATGTATTGAGTAGAAAGGCTTCCAACATAGAGATTCTTGTTATTATTAGAGTGGAGGAGTGGCCTTTGGCTAGAGATGGGCCAATAGATTTGTGAGATTACAACTTTTTGATCAAGGTGGAGTGCTTGCTTTCATTGAGGCCCGCTCATCTTTTATGGATCACATTAATGAGAGGTAGTTTGAGGATGATAAGTTGTGTATCATTCAAGACAAAATGGCTAGAGGTAAAGCTAAGGAAGCAATACCTTATTCGAAGGGTGTTTTGAAGATTAGGAATCGCATTTATGTACCAAAGGCGGGTGATTTGATCAAATTAATACTTGAGAAGTCACATTGCACTAGTGAAACAACCCCTAAAAGTGCCCAAAAATGTGCCTTGAAAATGCCCATAATCATAATTTCTGCATATCTCAAAATTCGTGTATTATTTTGAAAATCCAACTTTATATTCTAGTTCAGGGGAAAAATTGAGTGGGAAATGGGTCTAATCCCGATTTTAGAGCAGCCGTATTAAAATTTAAAAATGCAAAGTGAGCAATTTCTAGTGAGCTAGCGCGCCCCAGGCGCGACGCACCAAGGGCATGGGGAAGGTATATTTTTCCCCAGTTTTATTAGTTCGGTCCAAGGCTTTTAGTGCTTGGGCCTATGCCTCTCCGTGCGTGAAAATACCTATATTTAGCCATATTTTACTTCATATCATGCAAGACATTCCCCAATACTCACTCAAACACTTAGACAAATATTTCTCCCCAAATTTCAAGTCCCAAAACTCATCCGAATCTTAAGGATTTCACTCAAGCTTCAAGTCTCAATTTTCAATCTCCATCAAGGATTTCTCCAAAGTCAAGGTATAAGGGTTTCAAGCATTGAGTCCTTTCACCCATGGTGCCTAAGCTTTCCTTTTACCTAAATCTCATGTTTCTAAGTTGATTTACTTATGAGTTTTACTTACTATGAATTTGACTATGAAATATGTTAGGGTTTCATAAAAGTGTGACTATTTTAGCATGTTTTGAGCTATGAATCTTAGATCTATCTTGAGATTTGATAAATGGTTTTAATGTATATTGCATGTTGATATTACCAACTATTGGTGGGTGGTTTTATATTGGATTTTCTTGCATGATTTCACTTTTGAATTGCATGGTTCTACACTAGCATTACACACTCGCCAAGTGTTTGATAAAATATCCGATTATGGATTCTTGAGTTTTTGAGGGCTTATCGCATGGCTTATGAGTCATGTGGCTTTAGGATTATGAAAGAAGTATGGGTATGTATTGAATTCATGAAAAGTACCTATAGGATTGCAAGTAGATTGTTGGGTTTCATGTTGATGTGTTCTTGAGAAGATTGAGAAGCCCCTTCTTGATGCTTGAAATGCAATGGTTTGATGAGCTATTTCTTTGACTCCTAACAAAAAGATTATATTGTAAGGTATGAAAATTCTACCCAAAAGGCTATGCCATAATGTAGAATGACTAGTGGTTCTTACCGAAAAGATTATATCATAAGGTATGGATAACCTATCAAAAAGGCCATGTTGTAAGGTACAAATCAAAATTCCTACTGAAAAGATCATATTGTAAGGTGTGAAAAATCTATCAAAAAGGAAATACTGTAAGGTAGAATGACTCATGATTCCTACCCAAAAGATTATATCATAAGGCAGGGGCAACCTACCGAAAAGGATATACCATAAGGTAGTTCTTGCCAATAAGAACATATCTAAGGCAAGTACACCCCCTTCTTACCGAAGAGATTATGTCGTAAGGTAAGGATACATAAGGACTTCTACCGATAAGGCCATGCCGTAAGGTAGAATCAACTATGACTCGTATCGAACGGATTGTATCGTAAGGTAAGAGGCATCTCATACTAGCCACCCAAAGGACTATGTCATAAAGTAGGGTATCAACAACAGTCTCCGAAAAGGGCTATACCGTAAGGTGAGTGGGTAACTACTTGGCCATTCTCAAGAATGTTTATGTAAAGGTTGAGTATACTTATACTCCACATTGAGTTTATATTTCTTAATTATGACTAAGCATGTTTTACTTCAAGCATTGATCATGTATGCCATATTGATATTATGCTACCTCTTTCTTATGCTTTTGTATTTTAATTATGTTGCCTATCTCTTGATTGCATTGCATCCTACATACTTAGTACATTCAAATGTACAAACTCATATTCTATGCTTAATGATATCATCATTAGGAACTGAAGCTCCTATTAGTTCTCCTCCACGTGGCTAGACGGATTGTTCAAGTTAGCTTTTGGTGAGTCCTTATATCCGGGGACAATATCTATCTCCTCTCATGCTTAAGTTTAGGCTATATCTTGTATATTTTGAGTACCTATTATCATTATTATGAGAGTGAGTCTGAGCAGAGAGCAACAGAGGATTCTCATTCTCGAGTAGAAGTAGGAATGCATTATTATGGATTTCATAGTAGATTTACCTCCTACAGTTAGTGGCTTTGATTCCATATGAGTGGTCGTAGGTTAATTGACTAAGTCTGCCCATTTCATCATGGTTAAGGTGAAGTATAAAGCCGAGAGGTTAGCTCATTTCTACATTAGCCAAATTGTGAGGATTCATAGAGTTTTGGTTTCCATTGTGTCAAACCCAGTTCATTATTTACATCATATTTTTGGAGGGGGATATAGTATGGTTTGGACACCCGTTTGGATAGAAGTATAACCTTTCACCCTCAAACTAATAGGCAATTAACAGGACCATTCAGGTGTTGGAGGATATACTATAGGAATATGTCATTGAATTTGGTGCCAGATGAGATCAACAATTGGCCTTGAGGGAGTTTGCTTACAACAGTAGTTATAACTCTAGCATTCAGATGGCTCCCTTTGAGGCTTTGTATGGACAAAGGTGTTGATCGCCTATTGGATAGTTTGACTCCGTAGTGGTGGAGAGCATGGGGAGAGAGAACCTGGAGTGGGTGCGGCCAATTTAAAATAGGTTGGAAACAACCTAGAGTACCCAAAAAATATATGCTGATAAGCGGGTTTGACCCTTAGTATTCATGGTTGGTGATATGGTATTTGAGAAGAAGGGCAAGCTCTATCCGAGGTCTATTTGTCTCTTTCAGATTCTAGAATGAGTGGGAGAGGTGGCATATAGACTTGTCTTGTCACCAAACCTTTTGTCACTCCATCTATGACATTATATTTTGAACGAGTATCATGTGATTTCTATTGATTCAATTGAGTTAAGTCCAAACTTGACTTATGATGAACAGACGATGTCCATTTTGCATGGGTAGGTGAGAAAATTGATGATGAAGGAGATAGTTTCAGTAAAGTTCCAGTGGCATCACAAGCCCGAGAGTGTGGCTCCATGGGAGATAGAGGTGGAGTGCCTGATACCCTCAGCTTTTTGAGCCTTCCGATATGTCCCTTATCTCATGTTCGAGGACGAACATTGTTTTTATTAGTAGATAACAAAATGACCTCAAAGGTCATTTTTTCCATTCTCTAAAAAAATACTATTTTGCCCTTTTCAAAAGTTGCCTTGAGTTATTTTTTATTGAGTATAAAAGTCAAATTTTAAAAAGCTTTTAAAATAGGATTTTTGTTAAAGAAAGAGTTTTTAAAGGTTTAAAGTCGAAAATTTTGAGCTTTGTGGTCATTTTGTGTTTCAAGTGTGAAAATATAATTTTGTCAATTCCATTATCTCTGGAATGGAGAATCTGGCCTAGGAGGACTGAGAAAATTGAATTTGGAGTTAAAACAAAGCTTATAAACACAAGTTTCATTTACAATAGAATTTGTATCATAGTTCGAGTTTGGTCAACATTTGAATTTTGAAAGCTCAAATCAAAATTACGACAGTTCTAGTGATTTTGGATAGTAAAAGTAATGCTAGAAATTTTCTCATTATAATTTTTAGAGTTTTCCAGAGCAACTTGGGTATTTTGATTTTTTGACTAGTTTCTTTGAGGTTTATCGAGTTCCTGACCAAGGAGACCTTAAACTCAAATTTTGATGTTTTCATTGAGTTCAAAACGTTGTTTCTTATAGGTTTGCATGTATGGTTTATGGATATTGGGTTTTGAGCAAACCCCGAGTGTCTTTTTCATGTTTGAAATAACAGTGTTTGACAGCAACCTGGTGCAGCCATTGTAGTACTCCTCGTTCGCGAAGAAGGTCTCTGTGTTTGTGGAGTGTTAACATCCTTAACCTACATATTCGTAGAGGAGATCTTCATGTTCGTAGAGTGTTGATCTCCCAAGCTTCTGCGTTCATGGAGTGTTTTTGTGATCTGAACAGTGTGCTTCATTTAAAATATTGGGTTTCACTATTTTTCACCTTGGTTAATATTTTAAGCACGATTTTAGAGAGAATTTTCATGACAAGATCATTGGGTAACGTAAGTCTGACCTATGTTTTTAATTCCCATTGACTAAATTGTGATTTTAGCATGAAAATTAGGCTTTTTAATTGAAAAATTGGAGACTTCTCAGATATTGAATATCAACAAAAAAGTGATGATTGTGAACTTATTTTAGCTCTTTTTTTTAAAAAATGATTTTCACAATTAGACTCCCTATACTTGAGGAACATTTTCATATACAAATTTCTAGATTTTGGAAACCATTTTTGGTATGAAATTTCTGGATCATTTTGCCCTTTTCACCTGAATTTGGTTGATTTTAATGTCATTAGCTTCATAATATGATTGTGATGATATATTTGACTTGATTGTGGTGATTTGGAGTACCATAGTAGGAGAAAAGGTGTTGATTTAACTTGATTAGGACATCTAGCGAGGCAAGTGAATTTCTAATCTTTTGTTAAGTATGATTGATAATTGTATCCTCCTATGTGTGTGGATTTGAGTAATTTGTGATATGAAATACGATAGATTTATATTGTTAAAGGTTTTGAGAATGAGATTTCAAATTGGGTAATTGTTCATATTTTGAAACTTTGACTTGTGAAATAATTTTTGGTTCGTGATACTTGTGAACTTGTGAATTATCTAGTATTGATGTTGAGATGGCACCGATATTGAGATTTTGATTCTATTGAGACTGTGTAATTGTGATGATATTGAGACTATGATGATACTGAATTTGTTATGATATAAAATTGTGTACATTGCATTTGGTATTACTTTTACATTGGTACTTCTGATGGCTGCAGCTGAGAGATATGCAAGATAACATGTGAATTGGTGGCGGAGATTTCTATCAGTCAAGGATTAGTTGAGGTTTCTGTCAGCGAGCCAAAGTAGTATTCTGGCGGATGTTATGGTCGAGATTTCTGCTGGTCAGGTAAGCATTGTTTGAGGTCTCTACCTGCAATATTCATGGATATATGATCCATGTGAGGCCCTCCATAGGTTATTATATGAGATTATCAATGGATGTGTATCGTAGAGCAGACATGCATCACGATTATTTAATATTACATCACATTGTATACATTTCATAGCATTCACTGATTCATTTTATATCATTCCTTTATTGAAGTTATTATATGTATTACATGTGATGTAGTGAATGCTTTAGAATCTTTTCCATTATTAAGATGGAACTATTGAAAGATTGTGCTAAATGTTGATAGCCTTAGCTTTGTACATTGCGAAGACTAGTCTTTGTGAATACTGTGATTGCTTACATTATCTATGGGCTAATGAATTACTTGACTCTGAAAATTAGTTGTATATTCTGAGATATTATTCTATAATCTGTATATGTATATATATGTATTATTGTGCTGGGACTTTTCTAAGTACATGTGTATAGTTCAGCGGTATGTTACTTGTGTTCTTCGTTGCTTTACTTTAGGCTTAGATTCCATTTGTCGAGTGCCATGTTGTTTTATGCTCACTCCTTGCTACATGCACTACAAAAAAATGCTCAATTTGTGACGGTTAAATTGTGGGAGTTTTAAAAAATTACATCATTAATTCATTTTTGTGACGTTTGTTTTAACCCTCACAATATAAATATTTTTGTGGTGGTTTTATTATGGAGAACAAAAAATCACCATAATTTAGTATAGTTTATGGTAGTTATCAACCACCAAAAATTTATTAAATTCATTACGTATATATACATATGTGTGTTGTGTGTATATATGCTTTAAAATAAAACTTATATGCCAAATCAATAGTCATATTTTTTTTTATTTTTATTTTTTTTTACTTTTAAACTTTATTTAATCTCTTATAACACCAATTAGTTTTAAAATAAAATATTTTAATCCGTGATTACTATTGAATAATAAATTGGTTGGGGAACCAAAATTTTAATACCTTCCTTCCAATATATTAGAAAATGCCAAAGATCAAATTTCCCTCTTAAAACTTCAAACCAATCAAATAACCACCCAACTTCATATCTCTTTCCTCTTACTCCATTGCTTCTCACGTAACC
>JAOTQJ010034634.1:0-15704 GCA_025642045.1 Solanum sejunctum
ATAATTAATGACCTAACTTAATCACTAGAGTAAACAATTAAAAGAAATGCCTTATTCTTATTCTTATTATTATTATTATTTAGGTCATTACATTCATTATTTTCATGAATGAAGTAAGTTCAAAAATTTCAAGAAGAGTTTGAATAAAGTATATTTTATTTTAAGTGCATTATTTTAGGAGAGTTTCAAGAAAATTTATTTTACATCATTGTGCATGAATGTTAGAGTTTAAGTAAAGTCTAAGTATTTTGAGATACCATTTGAGAAGAGTTATAAGAAGAGCATGGCTACTTCTCAATAAAGAATTATCAATTTTGTGAAAGCGAAGCCCAATTTAAAGGAGTAGGAGAGCATTTAATTGTGCATATTACTCCTTCCGTCTAACTTTACTTGGCCACTGTTGATTTGGCACAGAAATTAAGAAGTAATAGTATATGATGAGGTAATTTTATCAAATTACCCTTTGAATATAGTAAATATGATGTCTTGAAAAATGTAATAAGGAAATGACTATAATTAATGATAAGGATAAATTAGGAACTAAGTGTAAAATTATCTCTTGATTTCATAAAGTTGATAAGTATTATTAAACATATCAAAATAGTATAGGGGCCAAGTAAAATTGAACGAAGGAAGTATATATTAAGATTCAAACTGGGGAAAAAAATTACATGGAGAATACATATTCTCTATGTACCTTTTCTTTTGCGCCCATCAATTTTGTGAAAGCAAACCTTTAATTGTGCATATTACATATTAACATTTCTTTTAGATATATACTGACACCATACTATATGACACGTGTTCCTCTAATTACCTCGATGACATCAAAGGAAGCAAAAACTCGAGATGATTGAGGTGTAAAAGCAAATATTTCTAGCCTAATAATAATACCATGAAAGGTACGGCATATTGAAATAATAGAAAAATATCTAATCTAGTAGTAAAAGTTTAAAATCCTTAAACTAGTTAGTGCTTAAAAAGTGTAACTTAATCAAATAACACTTTTGATTACTATTATTAAATATTTTTTTAATAAATATGCAAAACTGAAGCAATTATATATTGACGTGTTTTTTAAATTTATCTCAACGTTATACTATATGACAGGTGACATAAATTTGCTCCTTTAGTTATCTCGATAATATTGAAGAAAGAAAAACTCTGAATGATTGGGGTGTAAATCAAATATTTCTAGCCTATAAATAATACACAATTGATGTGGTATATTGAAATAAATAGAAAAATATCTAACCTAGTAGGAGAAGATTAAAATCCTTGAACTATTAGTGCTTATAAAGTGTAATTTAGTCAAATAAGACTTTTGACTACTATTATCAAATTATTTTTAGTAGATACGTCAAAATTTAAGTTACTATATATTGACACATCTTTTAAACATATATTAACGTCATATTATATGACACGTGCTCCTCATGTGCTTTTCTAATTACCTCGATGATATCGAAGAAAGTAAACACTCGAGATGATCGAGATGTAAATTAGATATTTCTAGCCTAGTAAATAACACACAATTGTTGTGGCATATTTAGACAAATAGAAAAATATCTAACTTAGTAGTAGAAGATTAAAATCCTTGATCTATTATTCCTTATAAAGTGTAGTTTAGTCAAGTAACACTTTTGACTAGTATTATCAAATAATTTTTTATAGATACGTCAAAATTTAAGTTATTATATGTGACACATCTTTTAGACATATATTGAAGCTATACTATATGGAACGTGCTCCTCTAGTTACATCGATACTATAGCAGAAACTCAAAATGATTAAGGTATAAACTGAATATTTCTAGCTTAATAATAACGCATAAATATTATCACATACCAAAATAAATGAAATATTCATGTGGAAAAATATATATACTTAATAGAAAAGAAATTAACATGTGAAGTTTGCTAATCTATCAAGGAAAGGACTTGATGTCTAAAAAGTAAACTTGTTCAAAATATGAAACAAAGTGAAATAATGCTTCCTTAATGCATATGAAGCACTTGTTGGAGGAAAAACAATTTTAGTCATAATTTTGGGTTAGTGACCTGTTTTAGTTCATATAACAAAAACAGTTGGGCTCAAATTAAAGTAGCCCAATACAAACGAGTCTAGCATAAGGAGATGAAAGATCGATTCCTACACCAATCTTTAGTACAATAATAGAAAACCCTAAGAAGTTTCCTAATTTTAATTCTCACTCCTTCACTCTTCCCTGAAGACCAAACTCACTTCTCTCCATTTCTTATCTGCCACTATCTACACAACAAAACAAATCTTGTATGTCTTCTTGATTTTTTTAATTTTTTTTACAAATATTAAAAAATCAATATTTATCATATCTAAATGAAATAAAATGAATTATCAAAAAGAAAAATAAATGGAAAAACAATTTAACCTTGTCATCGTCACCCCTTTTAGTTACCTCTACATAGAGCACATATAAATTAGGATCCCTCCCTCCAATAACAGGAACCCTTAATTAAACAAAAGAAAATCAAACATTAATTAATTAAATCAAACTTTATTAAGACAATCCTTTTAAAATACATGGGGTCAACTCATGATTGAATCCACCTCATTAGGGAGTCGGAATCTTTCACAACGAAAAATTATATCGTATAAAAAATTATACCTATTCTTATCTGTTTGATCTTTTTGTTTATTTGTTTTTTTACAAAAAAAAATTGGCAAAACTCAACACGTGTAAACGTAAGAAAAAAAATAAAAAGAAGAAGCACAACAATAAAATTAAAGGTTGTGTATGTGACGAACTGCTCAAGTGGCAAGCATCCAACACCTTCAATTTAAGATCATAAGTTTGAGTTACCACGAGAGCAAAAGGGCAAGAACTCAAGTGTTACTTGTACTTTTAAAATAAATAAAAATCAAACATTAATTAATTATATCAAACTTTATAAAGGTAATACTTTTAAAATACATACAGTGAACTCAAAGAGATATGAATTCATTTGAAGATTCTTCAATAAAAAATTATATTGCACATAAAAAAAATCATATATGTTTTCTTATCTCTTTGATCTTTTAGTATATTTATCATTTTACTAGAAAATATTCGTGAAAATTCAACTCGTGCGAACTACGAATTTAACGTGTGAGCTGCGAGCGTAAGGAAAAAATTAAAAGAAGCGCAAGAGTAAAATTAAAGGTTGTTTATGAAAAAGCGAGAACTCCAACGGATTAAAATCAAACTTGCTTACGTGTACTTTTAAAATAAATTGGCTTGCAAGACAAATTCTCTATAGATTAAGTGGGTACATAGTTTATATATAAAAGGCAATCAAGATATATGGACTCATACACCTCCAGGAGACAATAACTGGTGTTGGAGGAAGATAAACTCTATTAAAATGGCAATAACAGAATGTTATAACAATGGCACGTATTGTTTGACTGACAATGGAGCCTATTCTGTGAGTAAGAGCTACAACAATCTTCTGGGGAAACTACAAAGAGTACATGAAGCAAGGTTAATTAGAAATTCCATACGTCATATTGCTTAGACATAGATTTTATTGTTTGGTTTGTCAATCAAGAGAAACTGTTTACAAAGGAGAAGATGGTTCGACCTCATATGCCAACAGATGATAGCATTTGCTGCTTATGTTAAGATAATAAAATTGAATCCTAGTACTACCTATTTGTTGAATGTATTTGGACAACCAAACTGAAGGAAAAATTATAGATCTGGACAGGTATTAGGATACAACATAATGGGACAGCACAATGTCTAAGATGGATAAAAGGAAGGCATTGGAAATAGTTCAAGAAAGAGTTGGCAACTGCAATATTAGGAGCCAGGATATACCATGCATGGAAAGCAAGGAATTGAAAGCAATTTAGAGGGGTACTTGAGGATACAAAGATGATTTTTGCACTGATCAAGAAGGAAATCACAGAGAGGATAGATTACTTGAAACAATCTAGAAAAGCTAGTAGATATAGATATTTGATTGAAATATTTTGTAATTACTGATATGGTTTATTGAGGTTATAGAGATTGGAGCAGATGAAATGACATAATCTCTAGAGTGCTCATTAGGTGTAGGTATTTGGCTGTTATAGTAATTCATCATAGTTTACCAAAAATGAATAAGTATATCAAACTTTATGAAGGTAATGCTTTTAAAATACATAGGGTGAACTCAAGGAGACATGAATTCATCTGAATCTTCTTCAATAAAAAATTATATTGTATATAAAAAATATGTTTTATTTATCTCTTTGATCTTTTAGTATATTTATCTTTTTACCAAACAAAATTAGTGAGAATACAACACATTTGAATTACGAATTTAACGTGCAACCAACGAGCGCAAGAAAAAAATTGGAAAAAAAAGAAGCACAAGAATAAAATTAAAGGTTGCTTATGAAAAGGTGAGAACTCCAATAGGGTAAAATAAAACTTGCGTGTACTTTTAAAATAAATTGGCTTGTAAGATAGATTCTCTATGGATGAAGTGGGTACATAGTTTATATATGAAAGACAACCAAGATATATGGACTCATAGACCTCCAGGAGACAACAATTGGAATTGGAGGAAGATAAGCTCTATCAAAATGGAAATAACAGAATGATATAACAATGGCACGTATTGTTTGATAGACAATAGAGCCAATTCTATGAGTAAGAGCTACAACAATCTTTTCGAAAGACTACAAAGAGTATATGAAGCAAGACTAATTTAAAATTCTGTCATGCTGCCTAGACATAGATATTGTTAGGCTTGCCAATCAAGAGAAATTGTTGACAAATGAGAGGATGGTTTGACTTCATATGCCAACAGATGATACCATTAGCTGCTTATGTGAGGATAATAAAATTGAATCCCAGCAACACCTATTTGTTGAAAGTAGTTGGACAATGAAACTGAAAGAAGAATTGGAGATATGGACAGGTATTAGGATACAACATAATAGAACAACACAATGTCTAAGATAGATAAAAGGAAGGCACTGAAAACAGTTCAAGAAAGAGTTGCCAACTGTATTATTGGGAGCCAAGATATACCATATATGGAAGCAAGGAATTGAAAGCAGTTCAGAGTGGTACTTATGGATACAAAGATGGTTTTTGCACTGATCAAGAATGAAATCACAGAGAGGATAGATTACTTGAAATAGACTAGACAAGCTAGTAGATGTAGATATTTGATTCAAAAAATTTGTAATTAGTGATATGATTGATTGAGGCTATAGAGATTGGAGCAGATGAAATGGTTTAATCTTTAGAGTGCTTATTAGGTGTAACTATTTGGCTCTTATGATAATTCTTTATAGTTTACAAAACAAAAATAATTATTATATCAAACTTTATAAAAGCAATACTTTTAAAATACATAGAGTGAACTCAAGGAGACATGAATTCATTTGAATCTTCTTCAATAAAAAACTATATTGCATATAAAAAATATATTTTTTTCTTATCTCTTTGATATTTTAGTATATTTATATTTTTACCAAAAAAAATTAGTGAAAATACAACACATTCGAATTATGAATTTAACGTGCGAACTGCGAGTGTTCGGAAAAAATTAAAAAAAAAAGCACAAGAGGTTGTTTATGAAAAGGCAAGAATCCAATGGGGTAAAATAAAACTTGCTTACGCGTAGTTTTAAAATAAATTGGCTTATAAGACAGATTCTCTATGGATTAAGTGGATAGATAGTTTATATATGAAAGACAATCAAGATATATGGACTCATAAACCTCCAGGAGACAACAACTGGTATTGAAAGAAGATAAACTCTATCAAAATAGCAATGACAGAATGGTATAACCATGGCACGTATTGTCAAACGGACAATAGAGCCTATTCTGTGAGTAAGACCTACAACAATCTTTTGGGAAGACTACAAAGAGTACATGAAGTAAGGCTAATTTTGAATTCTGTCATGCTGCCTAGACATAGATTTATTGTTAGGCTTGCCAATCAAGAGAAACTGTTGACAAATAAGAGGATGGTTCGACTTCATATGCCAACAGATGATAGCATTTGCTGCTTATGTGAGGATAATAAAATTGAATCTCAGCAACACATATTTGCTAAATGTAGTTGGACAGCCAAACTGAAGGAAGAATTGGAGATCTGAACAGGTATTAGGATACAACACAATGGAGCGGCACAATGTCTAAGATGGATAAAAGGAAGGTATTGGAAACAGTTTAAGAAAGAGTTAGCAACTGCTATATTGTGAGTCACGGTATACCATACATGGAAAGCAAGGAATTGAAAGCAGCTCAGAGGGGTACTTGTGCATACAAACATGACTTTTGCACTGATCAAGAAGAAAATCATAGAGAGTAGATTACTTGAAACAGCCTAGGAAAGCTAGTAGATGTAGATATTTGATTCATAAAATTTGTAATTAGTGATATGTATGATTGAGGCTATAGAGATTGGAGCAGATGAAATAGTTTAATCTCTAAAGTGCTCATTGGGTGTAATTATTTGATTGTTATGGTAATTGATCATAGTTTATAAAAAAAATAATTATATCAAACTTTATGAAGGTAGTGAACTCAAGGAGAAATGAATTCATCTGAATCTTCTTCAATAAAAAATTATATTGCATATAAAAAATATATATGTTTTCTTATCTCTTTGATCTTTTAGTATATTTATTATTTTACCAGAAAATATTCTTGAAAATTCAACTCGTGCGAACTACGAATTTAACGTGCGAACTGCGAGCATTCAAAAAAATTGAAAAAAAGAAGCACAAGAGTAAAACAGGCAAGAACTCCAATGGGGTAAAGCAAAACTTGCTTATGTATAGTTTTAAAATAAATTGTCTTGTAAGACAGATTCTCTATGGATTAAGTTGGTACATAGTTTATATATGAAAGGCAATCAAGATACATGGACTCATACACCTTCAGGAGACAACAACTGATATTGAAGGAAGATAAACTCTATCAAAATAGCAATGACAGAATGGTATAACCATGGCACGTATTGTCAAACTGACAATAGAGCCTATTCTGTGAGTAAGACCTACAACAATCTTTTGGGAAGACTACAAAGAGTACATGAAATAAGGCTAATTTTGAATTCTGTCATGCTACCTAGACATAGATTTATTGTTAGGCTTGTCAATCAAGAGAAACTGTTGACAAATAAGAGGATGGTTCGACTTCATATGCCAACAGATGATAGCATTTGTTGCTTATGTGAGGATAATAAAATTGAATTCCAGCAACACATATTTGCTAAATGTAGTTGGACAGCCAAACTGAAGGAAGAATTGAAGATCTGGACAGGTATTAGGATACAACATAATGGGACGACACAATGTCTTAGATGGATAAAAGGAAGGTATTGAAAACAGTTCAAGAAAGAGTTGGCAACTGCAATATTGGGAGCCAGGATATACCATACATGGAAAGCAAGGAATTGAAAGCAATTCAGAGGGATCCTTGTTGATACAAAGATAGCTTTTGCACTAATGAAGAAGAAAATCACAGAGAGGGTAGATTACTTGAAATAATCTAGGAAAGCTAGTAGACGTAGATATTTGATTCAAATATTTTACAATTAGTGATATGGTTGATTGAGCTATAGAGATTGGAGCAGATGAAATGGCTTAATCTCTAAAGTGCTCATTAGGTGTAATTATTTGATTGTTATGGTAATTGATCATAGTTTATAAAAAAAAATAATTATATCAAACTTTATGAAGGTAATACTTTTAAAATAGATAGGGTGAACTCAAGGAGACATGAATTCATCTGAATCTTCTTCAATAAAAAAAATTATATTGCATATAAAAAATACATATGTTTTCTTATCTGTTTGATCTTTTAGTATATTTATCTTTTTACCCAAAAAATTAGTGAAAATTCAACACGTGCGAACTACGAATTTAACGTGTGAACTGCGATCGTAAGAAAAAATAGAAAAAAGAAGCACAAAAATTAAAAGTTATTTATGAAAAGGTGAGAACTCCAATGGGGTAAAATAAAACTTGCTTATGTGTAATTTTAAAATAAATTGGCTTGTGAGACAAATTCTCTATGTATTAAGTGGGTACATAGTTTATTTATGAAAGGCAATTAAGATACATGGACTCATACACCTCCAAGAGACAACAACTGGTATTGGAGGAAGATAAACTCTATCAAAATGACAATGACAGAATGGTATAACAATGGCGCGTATTCGAAACTATTGCTTAGACATTCCATACGTCATGTTGCTTACACATAGATTTATTGTTTGGCTTGTCAATCAAGAGAAACTGTTGGCAAAAGATAGGATGGTTCGACTTCATATGCCAACAGATGATAACATTTGCTGCTTATGTGAGGATAATCAAATTGAATCCTAGTACTACCTATTTGTTGAATGTATTTGGACAACCAAACTGAAGGAAAAATTATAGATCTGGACAGGTATTAGGATACAACATAATGGGACAGCACAATGTCTAAGATGGATAAAAGGAAGGCATTGGAAATAGTTCAAGAAAGAGTTGGCAACTGCAATATTAGGAGCCAGGATATACCATGCATGGAAAGCAAGGAATTGAAAGCAATTTAGAGGGGTACTTGAGGATACAAAGATGATTTTTGCACTGATCAAGAAGGAAATCACAGAGAGGATAGATTACTTGAAACAATCTAGAAAAGCTAGTAGATATAGATATTTGATTCAAAATTTTGTAATTAGTGATGTGGTTGATTGAGGCAATAGAGATTGGGGCAAATGAGATGGCTTAGTCTCTAGAGTGCTCATTAGGTGTAACTATTTGTCTGTTATGGTAATTCTTCACAGTTTATCAAAAAAGTAATTGTATCAACCTTTATGAAGGTAATACTTTTAAAATACATATGGTGAACTCAATAAATACATCTGACTCTTCTTCAATAAAAAATTATATTGCATATAAAAAATCATATATGTTTTCTTATCTGTTTGATCTTTTAGTATATTTATCTTTTTAACCAAAATAATAATTTTTTAGTAAAAATTCAACACGTGTGAACTACGAACATAATGTGAGAACTGGAAGTGTAAGAAAAAAAATTTAAAGTAAAAGAGTAAAACGAAAAGGCGAGAACTTCAATGAGGTAAAATAAAACTTGCTTACGTGTACTTTTAAAATAAATAAAAATGAAACATTAATTAATTTAATCAAACTTTATAAAGGCAATACTTTTAAAAAACACGGGTGATTTCAACACGAGAGATTTGAAGAGAACTTCCTCTGCTTGCTCCAACATCAGTCTTCTTATTCGCATTACCTGGATGGAAACTAGTTACACCAGGAGATGACAATGCCAGTGCCTCACTCTCACGTATTTCAAAAGATATACAAAGACATATATACCATCTTGGGAGAAAGTAAGAGTTGGGGCCCCAAGCGATTGCTTTAGTGATCTTATGGTCGAGACGGCCTGTTCATAAAATGGCCTTGCAAAACCATCAGTCCTTTCAATCATGGAAGAGCTCTGACATACTGGTATTTAGCATTAATAACTCTACGATTTCCATTGGTATATCATCTGACAACCCTCGTTCTAAAGTCTTGCTCAGAGTGTTGATATCTGTCATGCTCGAGAAATTCATTAAGATTTTCTTTGTTATGCTGGCAAGGCGTTTCCTTCAAAGGGAAATGAAATCTCTATGAATTCACTCAATACAAGCAGTTTCCTTCTACTAAGTTGCATTGAAAATTCTCAGAAGAACAAGTGACGCAACCAATGATTAAAATTCATTTTACCCAAAAAGACCTATACACAAGTATTAAGCATATACACAACAATTAAGGAAACTCAGACTTGAAACAAGAAGCATGTCCTTACCGGTAAATTAGTAAAAATTCAACACGCGTGAACTATGAATTAGGTAACATGCGAAATGTGAGTGTAAGAAAAAAAATTTAAAAAAAGAAGCACAAGAGTAAAACTAAAGGTTGTTCATGAAAAGACGAGAACTCCAACATGTTTCAGAAGCGTAAGAATAATGTTCGGATCTTAAAGAAGCTGAGAATGACTTTGCTTGGTCTTCAAGCTGTGCTAACTGATGCTGTGGACTATGCTGAAAAATTGATTGAAGAAGTCGATTATGAAGCTTTGAGGCTTAAAGTGGAAGGTCAGCATCAAAATCTTGCATAAACAACCAACCTCAAACTCTACTTGAGTGATGATTTCTTTCTTAACATAAAGGAGAACTTGGAAGACACCAGTGAAACACTGGAGGTGTTGGAAAAGCAAATTGGTCGCCTTGGCTTAAAGGAACATTTTGTTTCAACTAAACAAGAGACTAGAAGACCTTCCACTTCTTTGGTTGATGATTCTGATATCTTTGGAAGGTAGAATGATATAGAGGAGTTGATTGACAGTTTATTGTTGGAAGATGAAAATGGAAAAAATCTGGCTGTAGTTCCTATTGTTGGAATCGGCAGCCTAGGTAAGGCAACACTTGCTAAAGCAGTTTGCAATGATGAGAGAGTGAAGGAACATTTTGGTTCAAAAGCTTGGTTTTGTGTTTCTGAGACATATGATACTTCAGAATAACGGAAGGATTACTTCAAGAAATTGGCTCATTTGACTTGAAGGATGACAACAATCTTAATCAACTGCAAGTCAAATTGAAGGAAAGCCTAGCCTGAAGGGAAAGAAGTTTCTTGTTGTCCTTGATGATGTGTGGAATGATAACTATAATGAGTGGGATGACATGATAAATCTTTTTGTACAAAGAGACATAGGAAGTAAGATCATTGTGACAACACGTAAAGAGAGTGTTGCCTTGATGATGGGAAATGAGCAAATTAGAATGGACAACTTATTCTACAGAAGTCTCTTAGTCTTTGTTCAAAGACATGCATTTGAAAACTTGGATCCTATGGGACATCCAGAACTTGAAGAAGTCGAAAACAAATTGCAGCTAAGTACAAAGGACTGTCCTTAGCTTTGAAGATGCTTGCTGGCATGTTGCGCCCAAAATCAGAGGTTGAAGAGTGGAAATATATTTTGAGAAGTGAAATATGGGAGTTTCCAGACAATGACATATTACCAGCGTTGACATTCCCCCATATTTAAAGCAATGTTTTTCCTATTTTGCGATACTTCCTAAAGATTATCCATTTAGGAAAGAGCAAGTTATTCATCTATGGATTGCCAATGGTCTCATACCACAAGAGGATGAAATAATTCAAAGTTAAGGCAAGCAATGCTTTCTCGAGTTGAGATCAAGATCACTATTTGAAAGGGTCCCAAATCCTTCTGGAGGGAACATAGAGAAATTCTTAACGCACGACCTTATCAATGATTTAGCCCAAAGTGCATTTTCAAAACTTTGTATCAGGTTGGAAGAGAGCCAAGGATCTCATATGTTGGAAAAAAGTCAGCACTTATCTTATCAATTGGAGAAGGTGGTGACTTTGAGATATTGACACCCTCTACAAATTGGAGCAGCTGAGAACATTGCTACCCATATGTACAAATCCTTAGACTTGATCATCCTGGGGACTAATGCAATGATTGTCGTGAACGAAAATTGAGCCACTGTCTTGCCTTCATAACGACACAATAATCTTAGGTGATGATCGAGGCTCGCATGGTGCAAGTTTGCTTTCTTTTCCTCCACTCATCAAGAGTTTCAAGTTCTTCGCAGCTACCAGACCATGTTTTTGAGTTGAATACTCTTGTTTAAGTTCCTGGAAACAAAGAAGCAATAGAATTCAATTGAAGAATAATAACAACAGTAACATGCACAGTATAGTTCCACAAGTGGAGTATGGAGAAGGTAGAACACAAATCTTACTCTTACCTTGTCAGGTAATAATTCAATTGAATAATAGAATCAAAAAAGTCAAGTACTAGTGACTGCTACATTATCAAAAAGATTCAGGATGATGCCTTCTAAATTGTGTGTATATTGACCTTACTCTTGCAACAATATATACAGTATGATTCCACAAGTGAGATTTGACGAGGATAATGTATAGGCAGACCTTACTCCTACCTTAAGAAAGTGGAGAGATTGTTTCTGATAGAGTCTCATTTGTAGTTTCTCTATTGCAGCAAAACTAAAAAATCACCACCTTCATATATGTTTGAAGGATGCAGCATGTGATTTTGGTGTACTCAGACTAGTACCAATCCAAGTTATCTCATGAATAAAATGTGGATCAATTCACCAACCATGTATGACAAAATATGCTTTTCTAGCTTTTACCTACATGTCAACGGAAAAATCAAAGGCGGGATGGAAAATTGCCGCCACATAGAGAAATAGAACTAACTAATCCTAACTCGTAAGTTAAAGGATCAAGAAACTCAATATCACTATTCTCAAACAATTTGGAGCAGGACGTTTTTTTGGCACTATTACCAATTTGAAATAATGGTCAAAATCAGATTAATTTGGCAACTGTCCCCATTGAAAAGATAGGATTGACTATTGACTCCGAAGGAACTAGAGAGCTTTCACGCGGTTTCAAGATCTTTTAAGACCACAAAAAGTGGGCAAGTTTCTTTTCTTAGGAATACATACAAGATTAGTCACTACAAAAGGAGATAATTTCAAAAAAAAAAAAGAGAGAGAGAGAAAATGCAGGTTAGTGCTTTCCTTAATATCAGTCATATCTCCAACAGCAAATATGTTTCTATGGCCCTTGACTCTAAGATTCTTATCAACCTTAAATCTTCCAAAATTATCGATTTGATCCTTCAAATACGTCTCCCTTAACCACTCTGAACCCAATGACTTTCCTGTGCAAAGAACATGGCAATCCGCTCTGATAGTTTCCCCAAATGAGGTGAAAAATGTTCTGTTTCCACCCGAGTTATTTGTGATCACTCATATTGACAGATTGCATCAGCTTCACTTCCATTCTTGTTTTTTAACCATTCTAAAGTCATGTCAGATGCTTTTGATCTGAATCTGATAAACTCTAGCGTGTGTGTGTATATCATTTGGTTTTCATGATCTATATGATGTGCCAAGCAATGACATATATCGTGCTTTCGTTTAATTCATAATTCATATGGTGTAGATCTAAATGACTTAAAAGAATCATGATTTAGAACAAATATACTAATAAGAAAGCATCACCCCAGTAGGTGAGATGTAATTTCACTTGTGTCATCATTAACGCAATAGAGTTATTTAGATTCTATATTCGCCTCTGCTCTACAACATCAATTTTTGTGGAGTGTAGGAAACAGTCAATTGTTGCTAACTTTTTTTTTAGTCAGTTGAAATAATTAAAAAAATACTTTGTCAATCAGTTCTTAAAAGTTGGATTTTTTTATTAAGTCGAGTACAATCATCGATAAATTTGATAAACAAACAATATCATATTTGCCATCATATTTATTATAGGACAAATATCATAATAAATTTGTTGAAAATAATGTGGACAAGCATGAAAATGTTACAGTCAAAATAATGGGAATCAATGAAAAGTAATTACACTAAGAATTTGACATGGAAATCCCTTTAAATGATTAAAAAAAGATTTAGGTTAAGAGGATAATTGATATATCTATTAAGAAAGTTTTACGTTGGATAGTCATAAGTACAATAAATAAAGACTATTACACATTCAAAAAAAAAGTTATCAAGATCGTGTTTCCTCATTCTCTAAATTAAACTAGCAGCCAAACCAAAGTCAAACCGAGAATGATACGAATGGAGATCACTTATTTAATTTTGTCATTGAAATTGGAGTTTGTGTTATGTTTGAGGATTAGCATGTGCCGATTACTGACTTATATCGGCATGCGTTAATTAGTGTCAATAATAAGGAAAGAAAAAAAATATTGGTGCAAGAAAAATGGATAGCATATTTGTATAGGATCCAATTTAAGCAAGTTAGTCGCCAAAATATTAATTTAATGACTTATTCAACTATTTGTACCATAGAATCCAAAAATTTTGTTGAACTTATTTAATTTGTTGCAAAAATAAAGATAGATATGTTGTCCAATCCAAAAGTATAGCTAAAATTTCGTCCTCATGTTTTCATATTAGGAAACAACTTTTAGCGTCACAACTACATATGTTAGTAGCATTACTCACAATGGCTGCATTATTTCAATTTAATTAATAAAATATTAACCATGTGTTGCGATACACTACCTTAGATATCTTGTTGTAAAACATTTATCGACAAATATGGAGTTTGAAGTATTTCAATTCAAAGATTTAAAACATTAGGAATTATTTTTATAAAGATATATTATCCCATAGTTGGAGTAAAAAAGAAAAAGTATCTCAACTTTTAACGTGAAAGTCCCTTCAAATCAAAAATAAAATCGCGAGATTATAGATATTTAAGAAAAAGATTCACTAATCATAAGAAAGTTATAAGAAATTTTCAAAATGACTAAATAACAATTGTCAAACATGGAGAAATAATAGCAACAAGAGTAACAACCACCCAAAAAAGAGTTGATATCCGTGGTCAAAATTTGAAGCTTCAAGCATTCAAATCCAATTTCCATTGATCGTTTGAATTCAAGAACCAAATATTAAGACTCTTGGCTCAAAATTTAGCTTGATCCAACTGTTAACAAAGTGAAAAATACAATTTAGAGAAGGCTAATTCTGAAATTTTTGAAGCAAAAAATAAGGTTTCCTCTCTTTTTCTCCCAAAGAAGTTGCTCGTTCAAACCTCTCTTATGTTCTAATAAATGTCTTTCAAATATTAATATCAATAATTATAGATAATGCATGAATGGCTCATTTCTTAAAGCTAAAATCAATTTCAAAGATAAACAAAAACATAAACAAAATAAGATTTGACCATATGACCTTTGGCTAGAAATCATAGGCAATGGCCCAACATAGGATTTGTTGAAGACATTAGTAAAGAAATAGTTAACTCCAGACTAGAAAAATACACAAATTAAGGGTGTATTGTGTATGGAGGAAAATATTTTTTATTTTTCGATTTTTATGATTGATTAGTTAAAATTTTTAAAAATATTTTTTTTAAAAAAAATAAGCTCCTTGTAAATAAGGAAAATGACTTTCTCAATGAAAATAGGAAAACTAAGTTGCACATTCTGAAGTGGTTATCTCCTACCTAACCTCAACACACTTCATTTTCATTCTCACGTCATTAGCCGATCAATCCACACCTTTACCCTGCAATTAAACTTCCTTAACCTTTCGGCACTGGGCAGGCATCAACCCCCATGTATGGTCTTACGACTTTGCGGAGACCTGTGTTTTTGGTAAATAAAATCATAGTATTTATTTAGATTATGTAAAAATACATTTAGAATAATATTTATCACTTATGTACTGAACATCAAATATATATATATATATATAGTAGGGGAATCTTAATAATTTAATTGGTTGACCCTAGTATCAGAGCCTGGTAATTCAGGTTTTTAACTAGTTTTGGTAACAAATATATTATATTTGTTAGACTTAATACGATTATCCTGTATTCGTAGTGTCACTGTGTTTTAATACCTTCTCTACAGGTTGATCTTAGTATAATCTGAATTGTATTTATATGTAAATAGTTAATCTTTTTCTGATGTTCTTTATTCTTTATTTTACATATTCGTTTATTGAGTTGTTGCAATTGTACTAAAGGTGCTTGGAACTGGGTAGTTGCATGTTCCATCTTTATATTCTGTTCTCCTTCCATAATTCCAAAATAGACAATATTTTTTCTTACTATTTGTGAAAGTACTGAGTT
>JAOTQJ010034665.1:0-15702 GCA_025642045.1 Solanum sejunctum
TAATAAAGTTTGGGACCGAATGCAACATTTCTTCTAAGTTTGGTCCTTAAGAATAAAAATGGATGTGGGGTCAAGGTATGTGAGCTTGTGATTGGTCCAAGTGGTATATGTGTTGCATATATATGGCTATATATATCTTGTACAAGATAAACATCCCATACTTAGAAAAATTTAGCAAAAATTGTTGAACAAGAGCAGGACCTCTACAGTGCCCAAAAAAATTTCGATTTTTTTTGAGTTTTTGATTATTTGATGCTTCAAGATCGGTATATTGAAGCCCCTAAGTAGCGTGGTGGCGTTGGTTCATCAAGAAAATGCCTGGTTTGCCAGTTACGAAAGTTTTGGGTGTAGGAAAGGCTTATAAGGTATGTTAATTTTTATCCTTGTTTATGTTAATTAAAAGTTATGAAGGTGTTAAGAATGTGTTAAAATGACAGTAAAACGTGAAAATAGGATTGTTAACAAAATTATGAATTTTGAGTTATGGTCAAATTGGGAATGGAATTTGGATATGGTTGTACATTGAACTGTTGACATGTATTTGTGTTTCTTTGGAATGGAAATAGTCTTTATAGGGTAAAGGAAGTGTTAGAAAATGATTCGAATAATTATGTGAATGTTATCTTAGATTAGAGGCTCGTCGAGGGTATTATGTTGCGTTTTAGCGTTAGGGGTTTTTGTTGGGCGTTAGGGTGATGTATTGTTGTTTTTGGAGAATATTGAAAGGTTTGAATATGATGAATATGATTTTGAGTCATTGCTGCCCTGTTTTGTTAATTTCGTCGCAATAGCATTTTGTGACCGTCGCCATGGTTCACGTAGATCGTTTGAGGGTTTGTGTTGGAGATTTCGGAGATTTGAAACTTCTGGTGTTATGCTGTGGTATGGCGCGCATTTGCAAAAGAATAATAATACTATATTATTTTGATGTTTGAAAAGAATAATTATTTTTATGTTGACATATAGGTTTGACTTCTATACTATTATATTTGGTTTGTTATTCTTACTCACATTTCGGGCTTTCTGCTTTACATATTTGGTACGTATTTCATACTGACCCCCTCCTTTCGGGGGCTGCGTTCATGCCTGCAGGTACAGACGAACAAGTTAGAAGGTCGTCTTCATAGGACTCCGCCTACTGTTGAAGTGCTCCCTTGCATCAGGAGCAGATCGTCGGTATATGCTCGTACACATTCATTTTGTATTTTGCATTTATATATATATTAGAGGGTATGATGGGGCCCTATCCCGTCGTGTGGTCCGGTTGCTATACATAGAGGTCTGTGGATACATATGGGTGTTGGAACTATGTTGGTATGATCTTGTTTGTATGATATGTTTATTGGGCGGCTCTGTCGCAGCGACGACCTTGTCGGCCCGCATATCTGTATATGTATATCTGTTCTTATGGCAATGTCTGGTACTGTTGGGTTCGCTGTTTGCAGGTAGGGTTGGTTAGAAAAACAGAGGAAACTCTGTCGAAATTTTGTAAAATCCCTTAGCTGTCGTAAATAGAGATTCAGTATAAGTGTATGTCTGGGTGCCCTATCAGCATCACTCATGGACTCTGGGTTGGGTCGTGACACCACCTATTACATTTAGCTCTATGGTATGATTTCAAGAACGAAAAGCAAGTAACCACTCCTAAATGCCACGTAGCCTCCTGCTTGTAAATGTGGTGCACAAAACATCAATAAACAAGACTCTACATAGATATGACTTTGTAGATTCCCTAGGATGACAAGATCTGATACCACTTCTGTCATGCCCAAAGTCCCGTTAGGGCATACTGACACCCATTGCCGATATAATGTACTTTATATGTAAAGTAGAAAACACTGTATATAAAGTAACAACTCCAATGAAACTATGCACTGGTGTAGGATAAGAGACCACCCTTAGTTATACTGTTAGATCATGTACTTTATGTTCTTTTTACCTTTACTGTATAATGTGTGCACAACAAGTAATACAAATGACTAGCTGATCAGTATTAAATCTATATCGAGATCGGCCCTAGTTAGGCTTTTCCTTTAACCCCTTGGGCTAACCTCCATGATAGGATCGACCCTGGCTAGGTGATTCTTCCACCCCTCGGGTTACCATCCATCAATAAACAATATACTTTACCTTTTAATTACCTTTGAGATGATTCTTTTGGTGGTAACAATATTGGAACTGTAGGACTATAGATGTAGCATGTGACATGTAGATAATCATACAAGACAAGATGACAATGAAAAGAGTATGTTACATAAATAATGAAATACATATAAGATAAAACAACTCGTGAACTTCATTCAGCAACAAGAACCCATGTAACTTGGTATCCACGTATGTATATAGATTTGAAGATGACTATGTATGGGAGCATATGAACATGTGAAAGAGCGGAGACATGGTTAATTGTTGTGTCAAAGTAGGTAAGTGCCTTTATGTGCCAAGGAGGGATCTATGTTTCATGCCAAATAATATGAACTCAAGTAGCCTCACACACCTCGCTGTATGACCTTGCTATTACCCCAAGATAACCCTCCCTTCATCCAAATATTTATCTACAACATAGTAGGTGATAAACCTAGCATTAGCAGCCAATAGATACATCTTGGCAGCCCAATCTCATTTAAAAAAACAACATAAGGGCAACAAGCATATAATTATAAACCCGAGCGTATTCTTTCAACCTTTTCACCCCTAATCATATTTTCTAATACAAATTCTCATACACATATCATGTGTATCCTATTTAGTGCCATAACAGTCTTACAACAGCCCACAAAGCACAACATATAACATTTCTACACAACATACAAATAGGTGGCATAACATTACGTCCCTTCGTCACATTTTGAAGTCGACAATCCGGAACGTATTTAAACTTTACCCAAACTATACTTAACCTATATATACATAGAAATATCCATAAAACAATCTTAGAACAATACCAAAGCAATCATGAAGGACGTGAGGAAATAGACTTCCATCCATCAACCCACAAGTTCGTACTAAGAGTACAATTATGATATCCTATAAGAACTCACATTCACGGACTATAAAAGTGGTGCAGAAGCTTATTTACATCACTAACAAACTATACCTTGTTAATAACATAAGTCTTAAATCATAATTCAGCCATCCGAGAATAGAAAATCCTTTTGAATAACAAGAAAAGTTCACAACAATCTTTAGGACACATGTCCAAATTTTTCAGCATATACCTAACCAACATAGTTTCTTGTTTTTCATGAAGAAAACTCATTAAACACACAAGTGTAGTCACTTACCTTTACCTTCAATGTTCAGGGCCTCCTTAATAACCCTAAATTCTTCTTTTGGCTGCTTTACAAAGTCAAGAAAGAAGAACAAAGAAGCTTTGTGAAAGTTGAAATTTTTCAAGTCTAAGAATGAATTAAATTTGCTACTTGTAACACCTTTTAAAGCATTACTTTGGCCAACTTTCTTTTACCTTTTAAGACTTATTTTATCAAGTTAGTAAGGTGCCATTTTTCCCCTTTCACTTGGGCCTTATTAGGTTGCAAACTAATAGGACTTGGCTAGCCATGTTTCCCCTTTCTCTTAGTTATTTAGGCCTAAATTAGTAAAGAAATTGTGATGTCTTTTGGATATTTTAATATCCTTATTGGGCTGAAAATATAGTCCATTTATGATACTAAACCATGGCCTAAATTTACACCCTTAATACGGACTTTATTCATAATCGAACTTGGACAAATTTGACGTTGGTCCTCGACTCCGTTTAGCTAGCAATTTAAGCTAGGGAACTAGGTGACTCACCTGCTAGCTTCCTAAGTCCTATAAGCACCTTAATTCTCTCACTTTGTTTAGGGTCATGATCTCCTGAATTTGACATAAAACATATTTACACTCGACCCATTTCAGCGTTAGACATATATATCGCCCTCTAATTTGAGATTCAAGCACTTTTAAAAATGGGTGCTAATTTGACCAAACCACATCATGTTTCATTTGCATAGTTCTAGTATTGTAAGATACGGGGTGCTACAGGTTTGCTCAAATTTGCACAGGTATGGAGATGATGATAAAGCAGAGCCAAAAGAGAGTGAATGTAGTGGTTCATCAACCTCCACGTTCACCCATGTATGAGGAGTCATACTATGATGAGGACATATGTTTTGATGTTGATTAGATAGGAGGTTTACATATTAATGACCAAAGGTCCAGTCACAACTATCAGTGCTAAGGTAAAGAAAACCAAGATCAAAACTTTAGTATAAATGGAGCTTACAAGGACTATTGCAAAGGGTATTATGATAAGAGCAGAAATCTAGATGCAGATTGGGGTCAGAGAAAAGGCTTCACTAATGGTCCTTATATGCCACCACACAACTGTAACACAGGTGTAAGGAATTACAGAATTGAGAAGATATTTGATAGCCTATTGAACAAGGTTGAGACACAGGATGAGACTCTGAAGGGGCATGAAATCAGAAATTTCAAGTATTAATTAGAAAACAAAGTCTCACTCTATGGCTATCAAATATTTGGAATAACAGTTCAGTCAAGTGTTGACTTAACTTAATTAGTGTCATAGGGGTATACTGCCTAGCAATACAGTGTAACATCCTAAAAATAAAGGACAACATATGGTGGTCACTACTCGAGGTAGCAAGAGCACCATTGATCCTCCCATGCTAGTTGATGAAGAAGATGTTTGAGAGGAGATGGTTATGACAAAAGATGCAAATAAAAGAGATGACCGTAGCAAAGATGAGGTAGTAAAGCTGTTGATACACCATAAAGGTTGAAGCTCATTCCTACGCCTCCCCCTCCCTTGCCTTAGAAAATCAAAAAGAGGGAGGAGGAAGGCAAGTTCAAGCAGTTTCTCTTCATATTAAAGAAGCTCTCCATCAACATCCATATCATTGAGGCATAAGAGAATATGACAGGGTATACCAAGTACATCAAAGTCTTAGTCACTAGGAAGTGCACTGTGAGTTAGGATCTCTTCCAAAAGCTTCAACATTGTAGTGTTATTGCTACGACGTCCTTAGTTTAGAAGAGAAAAGCTTTGGATACTTTCACCATATCATGCACCATTGGAAACATGGAGTTCGAAAGGGAACTATGTAGTATGATGCCCCTTGCAGTCTACAAGAAGCTTAGATTGGGAGCCTTTACTCTAACTAGCATGCGGTTGTTGATGGTGATTGCACGCTGAAGAAGACTCTAGGGATACTGTATGATATGTTGGTCAAAGTGGAAAAGTTCATACTCCCAGCAGACTTTGTGATCCTAGACTACAAAGTTGACTTTGGTGTCCCAATCATCTTGGGGAGACTATTCCTAGCCACTGGTTGAGACCTAGTGGATATGGAAGGTGGCTAACTCAGATTTAGATTGAACGATAAAGAATTCGTCTTCAATATTTGTCAGTTCATGAAGCATCCAAATGAGTTAAAGAGTGAAGTCTGGGCAATTGGTGAAGTTCGAATAACTAATTGGTCTAAGTCATGCCGCGACAATAAATCATGCGCTACTTGAGAGACAACCCAAGGTTTTTTGATATAATAGCATAGTTATAGGTTTATTTTTAGTTTTTAGACTCATTGTATTTTGAATGTAATTGTGGGCATTAGGCTATTTGAATATAGGGTAATAATGTATTTTATGAAAAATATGTAGGTACAACACTAAGTCAGCCAGTTTGGCTGAGAAGAGCATCAAGTGAGTCTCTACAACTAAGTTTAGGGGTCGTAAAACACTTTATGAATTGTACCCTATCTCGTAGAGATTTTTAATAAGCAGAAAAATATGAAATCCAGTACACAAGACAACTATGAGATTCATAGATCAAACTACGACTCGTGAATAGGGCTGGTGGACCCCAGGTAAGTTTTTTGAATATTTTACTAAGTGTTGAGGGTTTTATAACCAACTCTATAAGTCGTAAATCATTTTATGACTTGTAGACTGGATCGTGAAACCTAGTCCTGAAAATTAGGGTTTGGATGTTTTACTGAACCATGATATATGAGCTGTGAAATACACTACAACCTGTAATCTAGGTTTCATAGAGTCCAGGCCCATTAGCTTTTAGTTGACCTAGTCGATGTATAAATAGAAGGGTCAAATTATTTTGACCCTATTCTGACCTAAATTTACAAAATTGACCCAATCGAACCCCACCAACACTTCTTTTTTTGGCAAGCATTTTGGCAGCCTAGGGTTTCACGCCTACTCACCTTCTTCTTTTTCTTCTTCTTCAATTTAATCTTAATTCTTGGTAAGTCTTTTATTTAATTAAAACCCCTAATTTGCCTTATTTGAATAATTGTCGAAAATTGTATGGGATGGTGTTTAGACATAAAAATCCATATTTACATTTTAATTATGTTAGTCAAAATTAGGTTGCCCATGTTTGAATTATTGAGTCCAGAAATGGGCACTTTAGCTTTGTGTAGATGTTTTGGATAGTTTTTATGCCTATTGAGTCACTTACCAAATGAAATTGAATGATTGTGTTTGTGAATTGGTGAGTGATGACATAGGTACATAATCTTGATTGAAGTCAATTAGGAGTGGTTTAAACCATAGGATAATTCATCCTTGATCACTTTTGATGGGATGTATGTGTGTTGAACATGCTTGGGAGTGCTAGTTGTGGTATGAAAATCATGTGGATGCATGAGTATTGCTTCGATGCTGGTAATAATGTTGGTTGAAAAAGTTTTTGGGGGTTCGCATGATGGGCTTAGAAACTCAGGTAACTAAGTTTTCTCATCTATGAGTGGCTTTTATGACCTGTGGATCATTCTATGAATCGTAATTACCCCTCGTGTCAAAATTTTAGAAATTTGATGTCTTTGAGTATCCATCAGATGAGATCTTCTACGAGTCATAAATCACTTCATGATTCATAGATAAGTCTCATACATCCTTTCTTGGAATTATTTACTCACATAAAATCTCTACGACACAATCTATGACTCGTAAACCACTTTACAAGTCATATCTGGTCTCATAGATTTTTCTAATAACAAATATTGTTTGAACCATTGGTTTACCAAGGCTCTTTATGGCTCGTAGTATCCACTATGACCTATAAAGGTGATTTCATAAAATCCTTTTGCAACTCAACTCAGATAATTTTTTGCATTCCAATTTTAATTTATTGGGGCTAATCAGGATGCATATATGTTTATGTTTTAGGTACTATGGCTCCAAAAGCTAAATGTGATGATATTCGAGCCATGCAGAGGATGCTCAGGGATAAGCCTTTAGATGAT
Organism: Solanum sejunctum; assembly: GCA_025642045.1. Taxonomy (NCBI): domain Eukaryota; kingdom Viridiplantae; phylum Streptophyta; class Magnoliopsida; order Solanales; family Solanaceae; genus Solanum; species Solanum sejunctum. The sequence goes on from JAOTQJ010034665.1 coordinate 7,269, forward strand.
GAGAAGGTCACTTAGCTGAGTGGAGCATTAGAAGTACCGAATGTCATCCCGGATCCAGAGGCGGATAGACCATAGATAAGAGCCATTGTCAGAGTTGGGCATACTCAGGGTCCTGTTGCTCACACTTCTCAGTCTAAGGAGGTTGGCAGCGATAATAGTGGTTTACCATAGATGACTCCATCCTTGAGAGAAGTCAATCTCTGAGGACAGATCAGAGACAAAGTCTTCCATTAAACCCTAATCATCTTTCTTTACACCGGGTGCTCTCATTAGATAGAGGTGCATCGAGGGCATGAAAGAGATATATGTGGAAGGCACAAATCAAAGAGAGGGGGAAAGCCAGCCCGCTCTATTTATGAGGAGTCCAGAGTCATCGCCAATATACTCGACTGTGTCCCCGACCTCCAGGACACGATGATTAGATATGGGCTTGAGTGGCTGACCAGGTCTCTTATAAGATACTCCCCGACCATGGTGAGGAAGTTTATGCCTCATATATAACCACCATCTAGCTCAATCTTCCCAAGGGGAAGAAGCCCCTCACTCAACCCATATTTATCTAGACGAGAGCAACAGGCTGGCGGGTGGATATATTGGAGGCCACCATCTGCCATATGTTATATGGTCTTGCATTCCCTACCCCAGATCCACTATAGAGATTAACTATAGGGTGGGGTAGATGAGAGACCCACTTGTGATAAAAGATCTAGAGAGGATAGCCACTTTGATGAGATGGGTGGCTGAATATATTGCTAAACAAGGTTTGAGACCTGACTAGATCGACATTCACTTGGACCCTATCCTCAAGACTTCACTTAGTTTACCCAATAAGTTTTGGTAGGTGGTTGTTTGTTTATGCATCAGGCCGATACTTGCTAATAATACTCTGATGTCAGAGCATACGGTTTTGGTTGCCAACATCTTAGCTGGATATGAGATTGACTAGGCCTACCTCATTGTTGAGTCAATTCATGAGGCCACACTAAAGAGGTCTACCTCTATCCTGTTCCCATACTTGATATATAGGCTTTTTCTAAAGTCAAGGTTGGAGATACTACACTAGCTAGACAGATGATTAAGGCCTACTATATATTAGATCCCAGCCTAATCAAGGTTGAGGAGAACCCAATGGCACTCCAACGAGCACAATATCCACCTATGACCGAGACGTTTGCCCTAGTGCCACTGCTTAAGGGTTCTGAGATTGCCACCACTACTGTTGCTACTGAGGAGAGGACCCCGCAGTTTGAGGTAGTTGAGGAGAGAGGGTTCACTATTGTTATTCCTGCACTACCACTATTTTATAGGCTACAACCGCGGGCAAGATCTATATGTCCACTGCATCTATACAGGCCTTGGCATAGAGGTTATCACATACAGAGACACAGTTGACTTAAATTGTTAGTCAGATTAGGCCATGGGTCTGCCATGCCATTGCAAACATAGAGGGTTAGACACAGGCATTCGCGGTCACCATTATTCAGGATCTTATTGCTGCCTTGGATGCTCGTATTGATACCTTTGAGGAGATGGTACAAAAGAGATTGGACGAGGCACAGTCTTTGGATTTGTCAGCTATGCAGATGAAGATTAAACAACTCCAAGCCGACATGATAGCACTTGTGGTACCAGTTGCACTACCTTAGACTATACCTACGGTGCCAATCATTAACTTATTCACTCCTGAGAAGCCCATCCAGCCTTCCCAGAGGAAGACACCCCTCACTAAGGATGATGAGCCAGATGAGAGACATGAACCTATGAAACTCACAGATGAGGAGGAGGTTGAGCTTATCTTGAGGAGATCGAGACATGATGAGGAGATGAGACAAGTTTCAGAGACTAAGAGTGAGGGGTGATGGCCCCTCCAGACAGAGTACCACTACTTACCAGACCAAGATGGAAAATGATGGCCAGACTCAGCCACACATTAGCGCTTAGGTGCTCAAGTATGTTTTTGACCCCTTATGTTCTATTTTGTTTTGTTTTTTTGCATTGGGGATAATGCACATCTTTTTCAATAGGGTGTGGAAGATCTAAGTGAAGTCTAAGTAGCTTGGGTCCATAACTACCCTAATCTTTTTATCCCAGGGTTTTCATGCTTGTGTTTTTTTTTCCTGTGTATATTTAATTTTTATTGAACCAACATGTTTATGATGTTTAGATAATATTTGTAGCATATGTACCAACACTTGTGGCATATAACATGATTTTTATCATTTGTTTGAAAAAATGATACCACCAAAATTTTGATCTGTAGTTGTTTAGGTGTGTGAAAATACCTATTCTGATAAGTAAGGATACATTGAGATAAAGAGCATGATCTAAGAGTCTTTTGTTCATAATGTATGCAGTGTCATATGAGTGTGAGAATAATTTGCTAAATTATTGTGTTTTATGTTAATCCAAAACTTTACCTGTTACTCTAAGTTAGCTTAATTGGATGAGGAAAGGATATTAGGCCATTATTCTTAATAAGTCCACTTTAGCCCAAAAATGACCAACCAAATTGATGATATATCCCTTGTTCCTAATGTTTGAACCTAACATGTACCTATTCTTTGTAAATACCTGATTAACCTAGCCTTGTTAGTTGTAAAATCCTGAAATTGGCCCTGGTCTTTCCTTGAACATTGTGCATCTTGATTGAGGCAAAAAGCCTAAGTTGAGGGTGGCTACCAAAAGTGGCCCTAGTTCAGAGAATGGATATCGTGTACCTCAACATAGGCCAAACGTGTAATTTAAAGGTGACTGGTGTAAGGGTCAAACATAAAAATAAGGGAGTAAGCTAGTGATATGGATAAAAAGGAAAAAACATGTACTGGGTGAAAGAAAAATAGTGATGTCTTAATGTTAGTGAAAAAGCAAAATGAAGTGTAAAAACTAGGAAAAAATTTGAAAAAAATGAAAATAAAGCACCTAGAAAAGCTTTAAATAGGAAAAAGGAGAATAGTGTGGAAATAGCAAAGTTGGTAGAGCAAAAGTGTAAGAAAATGCAATATCAAGGAAGGCCTTTAGTTACTATTTTCTCATAATATCACACCAAAGCCCCCTGAGCCTACATTACAAGCCTAGAAAATCTTAAAGTAGTCCTAGTCCAGTTAGTTGAAGGTCTGAGTCATGAGTACTATAGGAGAAAGCCTATGGTATTAGAAATTATGCATGAATATCTTTTGTGAGAGTGAGAGATTTTGGATAGTCCTAAGGTCAAACATATAGGACATTTTTCTGTGAGGCACTTGCATTGCATTGATAGCCCTAGGCTTGTTCAGTGATTGTGGACTGTTGATAATCCCTTACCTGTCATAGTTGTGTTATCACATGCGCCAGTTTGTACTGATTTGCTAAATATCTATTTAATCCTATTTTGAAAAGTTGGTGTGGGTATTTGAGTTTGAGATTTATATGATGTATACCATAGAATTGAGGTCTGTGTATGATTATATTGTCAATATAGATTGAGTCCATCGCTTGAAGACAAGCAGTTATTTTAAGCTAAAGGTGTTGATGTGCTGCCAAAATACAACAGCTTTGATGCTTAAAATATAGAATTTTATGTGTTCTCAATATGATGTTAGTGGGTTTTATATGTTTTTGTGTTTATATTTTAGGGAAAGTTACAGAAGTTGCTGCATTTTTTATATTATACGAGACCCTCTATGGGTCATAGACCATTCTACATGATGTTGGGAGGTTTCGTGAAGATTTCCAGTGAGGGGCTGATTTCTAAAGTTCATTATACGAACATGCGAACGAGCCATAGATGAGTTTATGAGTCATAGAGGAGGATTCGTGCCCTGAGGATCAGAGAAGCGGACTTGCAGGAATGTCATCAGATCAAACCTCCTTTATGAGTCGTAAACTACTTTATAAGTCATAGGGGGTTGTCATAGAGTTGAAGTCCAAAATTCTAGCAGCTGAGTAGGAGACCCCGATTACAAGCTGTAGACTACAATATAGGTCGTAAAGTACCTTTCGTATGGCATGCCGATCGATTCTCCTATTTTGTTTACACTTGAATTTAATTATTATAAATAGGTCATTTAGGTTATTTTTTCATAAGTTTTCACCTAGAACTCAGAAAACTCAATATTTTGAAAAAAAACTTTTTGTAAGATCATATTGGAGAGTCTTTGAGAACACTTGTGGTTTAATTTAATCTTGAATCTTGTGATTTTCATTGAAGTTGGATTTCTTATTCTTAATTCTATCATGTAACTATTCAATTATGTTTTCTCAATTCATAATCTCTGCATCTACATATAGCATGAATAGCTAAATCCACAATTAAAGTTATGGAAACTATGAAGAACTAGCAAAGTAAAATCTGATAAATAATAATTGTTGGATGGTGTATATACATGTATTAATTAATTCTCTTCATTTTTTATATTTTCTAGTGGTGGCCAACATTAGAACCCGCTTAGTATTACTGATTGGACCAAGATAGTAATGAATAGAAAAAAAGATTAATTAACAGGATTTGATTGATGTGTTCTTGTCTAATCAAACTGGTACAAGGAAAAGTTGTGCTAGGCCTAATAGGTAATGATTAGTAATAACACTATGGAAATGGGCTAAGTCACATAGTAAAATTCACCTCTCACCTTTGACCAAAGGGCTTGGTGAACTTAAGTTATCGTCCCACATGTTATACACTAGACAAGAATAAGGTTATCTGGTGATACTGAGTTGGAGAATCATGAGGAACACAACTCACTATTATTAACTTCTTTCTTGTAATGATTAGATAAATTTATTTTTCTCATTGATTATTGCACCCCCTCCTTGGGAATTAAGTTGGTTAATTATTCAGATTGCAAATTGGTTAATTTTCTTGAGTCTACGTATTCCCTGTGGGTTCAACCCTAACCTTGTTTAGGTTATATTTCTTGAGAATGACCACTTTACCCTCTAAGAAGGAGGTGTAACTTGGCCGACATCATCTATATCCTCTCGAACATCTTCCTCATCAACTGGCACAGGAAGATCAATAGTGCTCTTGCTACCCTAAGTAGTAACTACCATACACTGCCCTTTGTTTTTAGGATTTTAAACAATATTTCTAGGCAGTGTACCCCTCTAATATTGATTAAACTGAGTCGACACTTGACCAAAAGTTTGTTCAAGCTGTTTGATAGCCACAGATTGAGACTCAATTGTCTGATTGATGCTCGAAATGTCAGATTTCATGACCCTCAGAGTCTAATCCTATGTCTCAGCTTTCTTTAACAGAAATCAAATATCTCCTCAATTCTAGATCTACTTGCACATGCATCGCAGTAATGTAGTGGCATATAAGGACCATTTCTGAAGCCTTTTCTGCGACCCCAATCTATATCTCTCTCTAAACCCTTATTCCTATCATAGTATCGTTCACGATTATCCCTATAAGTTCCATCTCAGTTGAAGTTTTGACCTTGGTTTCTTGACCTTAGCGCCAATAATCCTGATTGGACCCTTGGGCGTTGGTCTAGAAACCCCCGGTCTTATTAGTAACAAAATACACATCCTCATCATAATATGACTTATCACTGATGGGAGCATATGGAGTTTGATGAACCACTGTATTTACTATGCTCTTGGTTCTGTTTCATCATCACCTCCATACCTATGTGAATCTGGGCAAGTTGTTGCATGATCTCTTCATTGATTTTTGTTTGCTCCGGACCAATACTGACAGTGCATGAACTTTTGGTGGATGATCTGTATCTCCACCCCCATGCACGATTAGTCTTCACCACTTTTTCCATTCACTTTGCTATCCTTGCAAATGGCTAATCCAAGAATATGCCCCCAAGATAGTGTCAGCACAAGCTTGACTATTCTCATCAAGGGCATGGTAGAATATCTCTACCAAGGTATCATCAACTATCTTGTGGTCAGGGATGCTCCTCAAACATTCAGTGAACCGCTCCCAAGTAGTACTGATCGAATCACCAGGAAGTTGCTCAATGTTATTGATCTGGTCCTTAAACTTAAGCTTCTTCGATCTAGGGAAGTACCTCTCCAAAAAGGCTTTTTGCAAGTCTACCCAACTAGTAGTCGAACTTTGCGGGAGCTCAGATAGCCATTGTGTTGCATTATTTGTAAAAGACAATGGGAATAAGTCCCATAACATCCATAGATAGATTCTGTGTTATTATCACACTCTTGTAGACAAATGCCATATTATGTAGATGGCTATGAGGATTCTCCGATGGTAAGCCCACAAATAGCCCACAGTTTTACAGCATTTGAAGTAGCCCACTTGAGACTGTGAACTATATGTCTACCTGTAGTTGTGGTGACACAATAGTTCTATTCAACTCCATAGCCATAGGATTAAGCCTATATTGATTCCATTGGTAAGCATTGGCATTGAAATCCTAGGCTGCGGAGTGATGTCCTCAAGAGGAGGTGGGTTCTGATTATCAACATTTTCATTTTTGTTCCTGTTCAGAGATGCATTGGCCATGTTGTTGACATTGTCTTGGGCCATTATAATCAATGTTCTGTGGATCTTTGGGTCCAACTGAGTTAATGATTGTATCGACCCCAGGTATTGGGCATACACTACACTTACACCCTAAAAAAGAACAAAAGCAACAAATAAAAGTAAAATATGAAAATAAGGATTAACACCCGAATTACTGTAAATTAACTAACTCTACCCATATTCCCTGGGAACGGGGTCAAAATCTTTATGTTGCCTAAGTTACTTCTTCTTTTAGAGGATAAAGCAGTCATTGTCAAGAAATAGAACCTAATACAGGTTAGGGTCGAACCCACAGGGAATACATAGACTCAAGAGAATTCATTGATTGAAATTTGAGTGATTAACCAACTTACATCCCCAAAAGGGGGAGTTACAATAATCAATGAAAAATAAAATTAAACCAACACACACAAGAGAGAAATCAATGTGGAAAGAAACTAGGGTATTATGTTTCCATGATTTCCCAACTCAGTATCACCGGATAACCTAATTCTTTTCTAGTATGTAGCATGCAGGACAGTAAGTTATGACCACCAATCCCTTTGGTCAAAGGTAAGAGGTGAATTTCACTATGTGACTTGGCCATCTCCATAGTGTGCATTACTAACTCTTACCTATTAGTCCCAGTACAACCTCCCCTTGGCCCAGTTTGGTTGATTAGACGAGAACACATCAATCAAATATGTTAATTAATCTCTTTTCCTATTTATTACTACTTTGGTCTAGTTAGTAACACTAGGTGGGTTCTAATGTTGGCCACCATAAAAAAATGCAAAACAAAGAGAGTTAATTAATACATGCATACACACCTTCCAAGAATTATAAATTATCCAATTTTACTTTGTTAGTTCTTCATGGTTCCCACAACCCTAGTTACAGATTTAGAAAACATTATTAAACACATACACATTAAAATTAAGAATAAGCAAATCCAACTTCAATAAGAATCACAATCTTAGATGAAACTCAAACACAAGTGTCTTCAAAGACTCTCCAATGTGATCTCACAATTTTCCCTCTCTAATTACTGAGTTCTCTGAGTACTACGTGAAAACTTATGAAAAATAATCTAAAAACCAATTTATAATAAGTAAATTACAAGTCTTAAACAAAATAGGAGAATTTGCCGACACACCACAGGAAAGGGATTTACGGGCTATATTGCATCCACGGCCCGTAATTGGGGTTTCGTACTCAGCTGCTGAAAATTTGAACTTCAACTCTTTGGCACCCCTCTATGACCTGTAAAATGGTTTACTATCCGTAAAGGAGTTTCATCTGATAAAACTTCAGAAAGTCCCAATCTCTGATCCTCAGGGCACAGATCATCTTCTACGACTTGTAAAACCATCCATGACTCGTCTGTATTCATAGAATCCAATTCAGAAAATAGCCCCTCATAGGAATTGTTCAAGAAACCTTCTCATGACCCACAGAATCATTTACGGCCCATAAAGGGTCTCGTATAGCAATAAAAACTAGTAACTTCTACACTTTTTTTCACAAGAAATGATTTTCCACAAAGTGGTGATGAAACATATAACTTGTACAAATCTTTTCATTTTCCAAGTCGATCTAATCCATCCATTCGTAGAGCTATTTACTCAATCACAGATATTTCTGAAACACTTCTAACAAATAGGGCAAGGCCAAACCTGTAATCCTACAAACATAACACAAAAACACATAAACCCAACTAACAACACATTAAGAACAGAAAAAATTCCAAAAGTGTTGTATTTTAGCAACACATCAGAAACCTTCTGGGGGTTTTAGTTGATATTCACATTCATGGATTCAATGGACAAAGTAGTAGGTATTTTGCTCGACTTCTTAGTCTAAGCTTGTCAGGACCCGTAACTTAATTTAAACCCCGAACGTCCTTAATTGGTTCGATTTAATAAAGTTTGGGACCGAATGCAATATTTCACCTAAGTTTGGTCCTTAAGAATAAAA
>JAOTQJ010034683.1:0-25988 GCA_025642045.1 Solanum sejunctum
AAAATATCTTACTATAAAATATTTAGAAATTAGGAGTGACTTACAGTAAAATTATCGAAGCTCCACGCAATAAAATATTTCCCTTCAATCTTAATAAAACTCTTAAATATTATGTAAATAATATATATATATATATTTAACTGCCCTTGCCTCTTTTCTCTTTCTGAACACATTGAAATGTGCAAAGAAAGGTATGTATTTGTAGGGAGTCTGGCGTCCCTTCAACAGCTCCAAAAGGTAGCATAATCGATCAGTGGAAGATTTCCACTGTAAACATTATGATAAAGGAAATCACACTAACAGTATGATAATGGTATGGGCTAACTAGGCCACTTAACAAAAATATTATAATACTATGATAAGTGGCTTCATCATTTTATTTTTTTTCTTCTTTTTTTTGTCGTTACATCATGCTCCCTTTCTTCACTTTTACTCACCAATATAATGATTTTCGAACAAACAAAATAATTTTTGCAGCTATAGTTAAGCTGATCATTCCGTTATTATAAATCATAGTGAAAAACATATGAAAGTCTAAATTTTGAAGGTACATGCGCACAAACCTTTATTTAACAAATATATTTAGTATGAAAATATAACTACGATAATTCTTAATGGATAACACTTTATCCAATGAGAAAATTGGGTAACCACCCCCATAGTAATAAATCATTAAGTTTAAAATTTTAATCCCTTCACCAATAACTTATTTGATAGCCCAATACTTTTTAACCAATTTAGTGGTTGACTTAGTTGATACGATTTTATTTTGAACAATCCTAATAGAATGTCTGCACACTTAATACTTTAATCATTTATGACAATCAATATTTAAAAAAAAATCAATATATTAGTTCAGTTCACAATCTAAATTGGTTAGGAATAACTTTAACATTATTTAATTATTTGATTTGTTAATTTTACAAATAATTGAAAATCATAACCGCCCTCTCACCTTCCCTTTCCCTCTTGTATTAATTTGCTTACTTTTTAATTTAGTTTTTTTGCTTAAAATTAAAATAATAATTTTAAACTGATTATATTTTATTTTTAATATGATATATTGAAGTTCAGTTTTAACTATTGATGTCATGTACATATGAATTTGAATTATATATCTTTTTAATACTTTTTAGGATTTTAATTAGGTGAGTCTATAAGTATAAAATTGATATTTTTTCATCACAATTAAAAGACTTTCCACATATGTTTTGTGTACCATTCCTCTTTTAACATAATAAAAATAAATATTTTATACAAATTAAAATCTAACGAATTTTCATGTTTTTATTATATTATATCTAAAATTGCTTTGCTATTAAAATTTATAAAAAGAAATTCAAATGGTTATTAAGCTAGTAAAAAGTGTGTGCGACCCCTCCACCATCCACAAATAATTTTGGCTAAAGGTGCAAGCAGCCTCCTATACTTGTACCTTTTTCTGTTTAGACACCTCAACAAGGATGTCTTTCTATTAAACTCTCTTTCCCTTGAAAAAGCCTACCTATCAAGCATGCCTTGCTGAGTTGGCACTCAACGTGAGCATCACCTTCCTGCAGTGTTGAGAACTCGAATTTTCGTGCTAATGTATTGTAAAGACACTTCTAATTTTTTCAAGTGGGCATTTATTAAATTTATTAAACCCTACTATTCTTCTTCCCCCTGTTTAATTTCTCATCTACCACATCCTCTCTTCCTTTTCACCATTGCTACAAAGATAAGATTTCATCTAGTTTAATTTTATTTCATTTTCTTCACAATAAAGTTATCATTACTATTAGTAGAGATAAAAAAAGAATTTTTTTTTCATTATCTCCCAACAAAATCCCGTTATTACTACCAGGAAAGATCAATGTTGAATTTGTTGACTTCATATTGTTCTGCAACTGAATTCTGTTGATGTGGGGTCAGCTAAACTGAAAATCTCATGGACACAACTTAACACAAGACGTCGATTCTTTCATTGCAAAAACACAAAAGAAAGAATTTTACTATTTTTATCTTCTCGGTGGTGACATAGGATGTCAATTCTTTTATCATATTAATTAGTAGTTGAATTATTTTAATTTAATTTAATTATTTTGATTATTCTTGTAGAGAAAAGATGGATGTGATTATTTTCAATGGTACGATGATGGAATAGCTCCTCAAGCAAAAAAGATTATATGGAGTCTATTGAAAAGAATTAAATCACTTGAACAAGAGAGAAAGCAGGAAAGAAAAATCAAGATCATTTGCAATATTGCACTTATTATTTTGGCTATATGAAAATATATATATTAATAATCTTAGAAGTGATAAAAATAGCTTTATTAGTTATTCTTAAGAGTGATGTCTATCTGTATTAGAAGTCTTAAGAGTGATGACTTTGATTTATGTTTCTATTGAACTAATTATGTATTAAGGAATGAATATAAGTTATTAATATCTCATGATTTGTGTTTCTATATTATGACTTTGGTTTGTATTTCTATATTAGCCTTGATTTATATTTCTGCTCTTTTCTATAAATTGCATCAGTAGTCAAACAATACCTATTTATGAACAATAACTAAACAACAATAATTGAATTAACTTGCTCCAAACATTCATAAATAATCCACAAAAAGTTTAATTGATCAACAATTTGCGGACAAAATGAAATGTCAATTTACATATCATTCATGTTTAGACTACTAGTTAGTGTATGTCCACAATTTGCACATAAAATAAAATATCAAATTGCAGACCATCCACATTTAAACCACTAGTTATTATGTGTCAAAAACACCTAAAAAATATTCAAAACAAGCTCTAACTAATGCATTCAAATGTCTGCTGCATCTGTTGCATTAGATGATGTAAATTGATCTCTTTTGGACTGCTTCATGCATTACAGTTGTGGAGTGGTGATAGCATCTTGACCTTTCTATTTTAATTCATATGGCTTATAACTAATATCAAAGTTTATTGGTGTTTCACACTTAAAATAACCTGGAGTAACAACTCTTTCATCTCCTGTGTCAGGCTGCATACATTTAACTAAGATAAGTATATTATCAAAGTAGAGAAATAAATATTTAAAATTATTTATATACTTACCTTTAATATTTGTCTGCCACTTATCATCAGTGTAGATATCAAATTCCATAGTCTTAGGCCTTTTGTTTCCTGTTGTTGATGTTGATGCTCCTCTACCTTTTTAGTGCCAAGGCTGTTGATTGAATACACCTCCTCTTCCCCTGCTTCTTCCAGCTTGTTGACCTCTTATAATAATAGAAGTATCATCACAAATATAAGTTGATTATTGGCCTGGTGGCTGACTTGACATTGCAGGATGGCTTGAGCATGGTGGCTGGCTAAAACCTACATGTCGGCTTGAGCTTGTAGGCTAACTTGAGCTTGCAAGTTGGCTTGAACATGGTGGATGGCTAAAGCCTGCATGTTGGCTTGAGCTTGTAGGCTGACTTAAACTTGCAGGTTGACTTGAGCTTGCAGCCTGACCTATTTTAGTAGATGTAAGCGTATAAAAAAGAAAATGTATTGTATTTAATTGAAATAATTAAAAAATATATTATCATATTTTTACAAACTTTTCTGTTAGGACCTTGTTGATGATACTTGGAGCAAGTCATTTTTACTCCTTTCTTGGACAACTTTTCAAACTTCTTTTTAGGCTCATCCTTATCCTTTCTCCTATGTTTTGCTGGTCTATCAGCCATTGATTTTGGTTCAGGAGGCTCAATAGCTATATTATTGGTGTGAGGCCACATTTTCAAATTATGTATTGGCCGAATAAAGTAGTTATAGCCCTTTACGAAAGTATCTTTCCTGTACCAATGTTCAACATGATCTTCAAGTTCTTGGCTTGCACGCTGATATGCCAAGATAATATGTTGACAATGTATGCCTCTCAACTTGCATGTTCTACAACTAAATATCTTCTTTCTAATATCAATTTTATGCCTATACTGACCATCTAAAATTTCATGTCCAAATTGACCATTGAACCTAACTTGGTTATTTCTAGAAAGAACTTTATTTACTTTAAGTACTAATGTTGTCATAAGAGCAATGTCTGATATCCAAGTGTCAACAAATTTTCTCATATTAATATTTTTATTACACCTCGTAAAATTGTCAAAATATACCTAGATAAGGGAACACTAACGTAACATATCTTTTTAAATATTTTTGGCAAATTCAAGGTGGAATCACGATCAGTACACAAAATTATGTGAAAAATAGTCTTGGTTGAATTTTAGAGCAACCACATCAAAAGCTAATTTTTCAAAGCGAAATATACAGTTCTAGAAAAGTTTGTAACAAGTCTGTGCCGCGAACTTATCGCGGACTTTCAAGTTGTACATGTTCATAACAAGTTTGCGTCGTGGACTTATCGCGGACTATACTTAGTGGTAATTTTAATATTTTCTACAAGATTAGAAAATTGATAGAAAAAATTTTAGAAAAAATGTACAGGTGGGCGCGATAGGTCTGCGACCACCCAACTATACCAGCGAAGTTTAAAATTTTAAATCATTTGAGAAGCATTTTGGATTTTTCGCACTCCCTACTAGACTTAATCGATGATCAATATAGGTCATTTTTGGTCAAAAAAGGATTTTAAAATCCATTCCTATTCTTTCTACGCTATTCTATCAAAATTTAGGGTTAAGGAGAGAAGGAGAAGAGAGAGGGTTTTGAGTTGCAATGCATAGATCGATAGAGGGTTGATCGTTCTTCCAAATTTCAAGTATGTAAGACTACCTAAAGCATTGGATTGAGTTCATCCACCCTTCCCTTTGTCTACTTGAGTCGAGTTTGTGAGTAATAATCGAGTAATACAAATCCTGTGATTTTAAGTTCTAAGTTTTTTGCACTTGTTTGAGTTCTCATGAATATACTTGAGTAAATTAATGAGTTTCATTGTTATTATTATGAAATCAAAATACTAATCATATGCTTGATAGCCTAGCCCTAAATTTCATTATTTTCTTGTATGCTGTCTGAATTGAGATCATGAATCTAATTTTTCTGAGTTGAGTAAGTTGAGCATGAGGAGTACATTTTCTTGTTTGGCTTATACACGTGATGAGCACCAAATATGTCTTATGTGTTGATCATGATTGCTATGATATTAACTAATTGTAAAAGTCAGAGTCTAGCATGATGTGAGTTGGAGTCTTGAGTTGTATTACATTGAATACTAATCCTGAGTTACTGAGCTATTTGAGAAGTTGAGTTGAGCTGTTTGAGACGAATCAAAGAGATGAGCTTGAGTTTATTTTCATGAGCACATTTAGTCTTGAAAGGAGTATTGAGCATCGAGTTGGGTAAGAGGAAATATCCTAAAACTACATTGTTAGCGTAGGATAATCATGTAGTTAACTCTGGTAGCTCATGTCCCAATAGATGGACATTCTCTTTGGGTCCGATAGAGATGGAGAGGTTGACGTCCTTTACCTTGGCAAGTTTAGGATGGGCGTGACAACAATGTCTGCTTTGCTGTGCATCACCAAATTCATGGTGGTGGAGAGTTATGTTGGTTAGAAAAACTTCCAGGCAATACTTGATTGAGCATATTATGATTTTCGAACTGAGTTGCATAAAACATTAAGCCTAATTTTAAGTCATGATATCAAACTTCAAACTTGCATCATTTATTTGAGCTGAGTCATGAGATGATGAGTTGAATCTTGAGTCTTGAGTTGAGTCGATTGATTTGAATTTGGGCCTCATCTATTTTCTTGAACTATTTCACATACCAGTATATTCTATGTACTGATGCCCATTTGGGCCTGCATCATTAATGATATAGATAAAAGTGATAGAGGACTTCAACAGGCTCACCGTTGAGGTTTAGATTCCTTGTTTCTAGAGTTGGTGAACCTTGCTATTTGGAGGAGCCTTCCTTTTATTTTATTGGTTATTTCTAATTTCTCTAAGTTGGGTAGCCATGGCTTGTCATGGTACTATCTAGATGTTTAGAGGTAGAGACTTTATAGACTACAAGTAGAGAAATATTGAGTAATATTTATTTATTCCTTTTTCCAAACTTGATCAATTGTGGTTGTTTAATAAGATCTTTATTTTTTCATTAGTGACTTGTACTGGAGTAATTCTTCTGCTGTTGCATAAGATGTGATAATGAGACCAAGTGATTCTTTTAGGAAATCACTAATGGTTCTTCAAGTGCCGGTCATGCTGAGGGTATCCACCAGGGATGTGATAATTTCTATCCATTATCTTATGCCTAATCTCTTCTAACATAGCGGCAATACATTTATGTCTAGCAACTAGTATCCAAGAATTAAATGTCTCACACATGTTATTTTCAATAATATCACACTTATGCTCCATGGAATATGCTCCTACACCTGGACTATTTTTCATAATGCAATAAGTCATCACATATGTCCTTACCAATTTTATTAAGTTTGTCCATTTCGTCTTGAAATTTCACCTCAAAACTTGATTTAGCACATCTCCAGAATTGATTTCTTTTTTATTCTCCTCTCCAATTCTTATGCCAATTGGACCATATGTTTCTGATACATATCCTCTGCTCACAATCTGGTAGCAACTCAGTTATGGTTGGCAAAAGACCCTACATATAGACAAAAGTACATTAGATTTTCACTAGACTTGAATAATAACATTAAACTTTGTAATTTATAGGCAGAAGTACATTAGATGAAGACTTGTAATTTCTAGACAGAAGTACATTAGATTTTAATTAGACTTGAATAATAATATTAGAAATGTAATTTATAGGCAGAAATACATTAGATGAAGACTTGTAATTTCGAGAAAGAATGTCATGGTTCGAACCTAGGGTCTAAGAATGACATGTCAAATGAAAACCGGAGAGTCCCTAAATAATCCTCAAGTATCCACATTCACACCATTAGCTTAGAAGCATATACAAATAGTAAATACATAGTTCTAAGGGATGAGAAAGTAGGACTTACGCTATGGGAATATCATAGGGAAAGGGATTAACATGAATTCACATAACATATTGCACATAAAAACTAAAGGGCGGATAAGTATGACTCACTCTATGGGAGCAATTCGAGACTTAGGATCTTCCACATTTCCACATCAAAGCATATATACTTATCATAATTCTCCTAATCAATACATAATAGCCATATCAAATAGATAACCATAATCATAAACTCCAAATGCAACACATAACATATAGATTCGACAAGAGTCTACAAGATGTCCAACAATGCCTCTAGTCATAAGAAAGCATGAGGGCCAAGACATGTTCAGGCTCACCCTTAAAAAAATAACATAAACAAAACTTCATAGGTAGACGGATGGTGGTTTGTCCTTAGAAGATAGGACTCACCACAACAAGTGTCTCAAAGCCGATCTAGTCGCCAGATGGTGGATGAAGGTAATCTTTCAGTCCATATATGATTAGATCATGTAAGCAAAAAATATGCGTTAGTACCTTTGAATGTACTAAGCATGCCAGCATACAATGCATATGACTTATCAAACCTGTATATGATGTTAGATGACAAGGGCACATAATATAGAAGAAGATATATAACAAGAGATATAGTATATGATATGCCATGAAACTAATGATGCATAAGTGCACAAATGCTCATATATAGTGGGGATAGACTATAATCAACAAATCAAACTCATGCGAGCTATGACATGAATTAGTCCGATGAAGATCTCTTATTGGTAGAAAAAGATTACTTGCCAACGGTAATCTATATCACACCTCATAACCTAGTCATTTCAGTGGATGAACACCTTCCTTATGACCCAGTCATTTCAGAAGAATTTCCAATATCATATTATATCAATAAATAAATAACCATCCCTTACGACCTGGTTATTTCGGTGATGGCTACCATTCCTATAGTGACACATAGTTCAAGGAAAAGGAGAGGACCCTTGGGAATAGCCCTAACACCCCCAATCCATCGGTGCTAAATCAAAATATCTCATGAGAATACTTATACATATACATGTTTTCAAAAGAGGCAATAGTCATTTCAAATTCTTTCAATGCACATTTAGGCTCAAAAGCCAAACCATAATTCATAATCATGATATTCATGCATAGGAATAACTCATTCATTAAAAAATATGGTGCAAGCGCCAATATGCTCAAAGAGCCAATAACAATAGACATTTATGTGATCACATTCTTGTCATAACCAATATCTTTATCAAAATCATTTACATAAATATAATTGGGCTTAACCTACTTCATAATTTTCATAAAAACCTATGTACATGAGTGCATATGCTATGAATGATGTGAGAATAACTTGGGTAATTGAGAATCAATCTAAAATCAACAAAATATTATGAAATTCAAGTAAAGACATAAGTAAAATTCACATTTAAATCATAATATAGGTTACTCATGCACAAATCAAGCTTTAAAGGGGACATGCACTTTCATAACTTGATAAATTTAATGCATTTCATCATATTAGGGCTTAATTTACCTTGAGGACATTGGTCCATAGCCACAGGACTTTAATGCCGAAGCTTATCAGTGGAACCAATATCTGCTGAACCCTATAACTATGGATGTTACCAGAGTCATTGTGTTACCACCATTATCGAATGACACAAAGTTCGTGGTTTCAAGTGGGTTGCTTCAGATGTTGCAGAACTATGGATTATTTGCGAGCCTACTATCAGAGGATCTACATAGTCATCTACACAATGTTGTATTTGTCCATAAGAGTATAATGGGAACATAAAATTTATCCATGGTTGCTGTGGGACTTTGTGTCTTTCTATTATCTTTGATAGGCAATGCAACAGTATATCTATCCAAGCTCCCTAAAGTTAGATCACCAGTTCGGCTGAGTTACAGAAGGCCTTTTGGAGAGGTACTTCCCAAGATTAAAGAAGCTCAAGTTGAAAGATCAAATCAACAACTTTGACTAACTTCCTGGTAACTTGATCAGTACTACATGCGAGTGATTTAAAAAGTAGTTGAGGAGTGTCCCTAACCACAAAATTATTGATGATGCCTTGGTGGAAATCTTCTACCATGCCTTACGAGAATAACCAACCATGTGCTAATACCATCATGGGGGGCATATTTTTAGACTAACCACTTGCAAGGATTATAGAAAAGGTGGTCAAGACGAATCGTGCATGGGGGCAAAGAGACTGGTCATCTACCAAAAATTCATGCTCTGTCAGTATTGGTTAAAAAAAGCTAAAATAAATGAGGGGATAATGTAAGAGCTTGCTTTAATTCATACCGACATGGAGGTGATAATGATGCAGAATCAGGAACAAGTTAATATAATTATTCATCAGCCTCTATGAGCATCCATGTATAAGGATCCCTACTATGAGGAGAACACTTGTTTCATTGATGATCAGGCAGGGGGGATGGTTTTGAACCAATGCCCAAGGGTCCAATTAGGACTATTGGTTCCAAAGTCAAGGAAATAAAAGTCAAAACTATAACAGAGATGGTGCGTTCATAGACAATCACACAGGTTTCTATAATAAGAATAGGGGCCACACAGAGATGCAAATTGGGCTCGCAAATATGGCTACAAAAATAGTCCTTATATGCCACCACACAATCGTGATACCAGTGCAAGTAGTTCTAGAGTTGAGGAAATATTTGACCATCTTTTAAAGAAAGATGAGATATAAGATGAGACCTTGAGAGGGCCAATTCATGGCGGTTACTACTCATGGTGGCAAGAGTATTATTAATCCCCTCATACCGATATATGATGATAATGTTAGAGAGGATGCAGTTGAGGTTAAGGATGCTAATACGAAATATGATCATGTTAAGGATGACGTGAATGATGCTATAGAGGCACCACAGAAGCTGAAACCCATTCCTAGACCTTTTTCTCCCTTCCCTCAAATAATCGAAAAGAAGGAGGAGGACATCAAGTTCAAACACTTTCTCTCTATGATGACTCTCTATCAATATTCCTCTCATGGAGGCATTGGAGAAGATGTCAGGATATGAAAAATTTATGAAAGACCTAGTTATAAAAAAGTGGACTATGAGTCAGGAGCTCTCTAAAGAGTTTTAACATTGTAGTGCAATTGCTACAAGGTACTTAGTACAAAAGTGAGAAGATCCTGATGCTATTAACATACCCTATAGTACTATTAGAAATATGGAGTTCACAAAGGATTTGTCTGATCTTGGTGCCAGCATAAACCTAATACTCCTTGTGGTCTTCAAGAAGTTAGTACTGAGAGCCTCTACACTGACGAGCTTGCAGTTGTTGATGGCTGACCGCATGGTGAAGAATCTTGTGGGGATACTTTATGATGTGCTTGTCAAAATAGATAAATTCATATTCCCTATAAACTTTATGTATTGTACTGCGAGGTTGACTTCGGAGTCCCAATCATCTTGGGAAGGTCTTCTTAGCCACTGTATACACCTTGGTGGACATGAAGAGGTGCCAACTCAAGTTCAGCTTAGGTAAAGATAAGGTAATGTTCAACATCTACCAACATGCAAAGAAAGAGGATAATTTGAGGGTCATCTCTATTATTGAGAGTGTTGATGATACAGAGCCAGAGGTACCACTGATTAGAGACTAAGTGTTGACCCTCTGTAAGTTGTGTTGATAAACTTTGAGCATGATGGAATCCCTGAATATGAGGAGACAATGATGGCTTTGGGGGTATCTTACGCCCCTAGGCGTCAAACCAAGTTGGAGTTAGACTTACAGAATTGAGTGTCTTCACCTACCGAACCATCTATATAGGTGCCATTGGTGCTAGAGTCAAAGGGTCTTCCATCTCATCTGAGATATACATTTTTAGGTGTCAACAGCACCTTGCCAGTCATAGTTTCTATGGACTAGAACAACGAACAAGTGAATGCTCTTGTAGCGGAACTTAAGCAGCTCAAGAAGGCCATTGGGTGGACGATTGTAGATATCATTGGTATCCCTCTTGGGGCATGTACTTATAAAATTCAATTCTTTGAGGACTATAAGCTGAGTATTGAGCACCAAAAGCATCTCAACCCCCTATGCAAGAGGTTATGCGCAAGGAAATCATCAAGTGATTAGACGCAGGGGTGATCTATCTAATATCTGATGGTGAATGGGTGATTCCAGTATGTTTCGAAGAAAGTGGGTATCAATATGGTCCCAAAGGATAGCAACGATTTAATTCCTATATGACCAGTCATTGGGTGGAGAGTGAGCATGAATTATAGAATGCTCAATGCATCGACAGAGAAAGACCACCTTCCTATGCCGTTCATGGACCAAATGTTAGACTGATTAGTCTAAAAAGGGTGGTATTGTTTTCTGGATGGTTACTCAGGCTATAATCAAAATTCCATTGCTCCGAAGGATCAGGAAAAGACAATATTTGCATGCCCCTATGTCACCTTTGTATTTAAAAAATGCCATTTGGGTTGTGTAATGTGCCAGTGACATTTCAAAGATGCATGATATCCATCTTCTTGTACATGGTTGGGGATACTATCAAGGTCTTCATGGGTGACTTTAGTGTGGTTGGTGACTTATTCGAGGATTGCTTGAAGCACTTGTATGTCGTGCTTATACGATGTGAAGAATGCATCTGGTGCTAAATTGGGAAAAGTGTCACTTCATGGTGAAGGAGGGCATTGTATTGGGACACAAAATCTCCATCAAAGGAATTGAGATTAATAGAGCTAAAGTGGAGGTGATTGAGAAGCTTCCCCCACCCTTCTCTGTGAATTGTGTGAGGAGCTTCCCAGGCATGCGGGATTCTACGGGTGCTTCATAAAGTACTTCTCTAACATTATACATCCATTGTGGAAGCTGTTTGAGAAGGATGCTAAGTTAGTGTTTGATGACACATGCATAAAAGTCTTCAAGGGATTGAAGCAGGAACTGATTTCGGTTGCCAACATTGTTGAACCAGACTGGTCAAAGCCCTTGAAATCATATGTGATGCAAGTGGGGTCGTGCTTGGTATATTATTAGGACAACATAAAGAGAATATATTACATCCCATATATTATGCTAGAAAAGCCCTAAATGCAGCCTAGAAGAGCTACACTTTCATTGAATAGGAGCTACTTATTTGGTCTTCGTGTTCGAGAATTCAGGTCATATCTATTGGGAACCAAAATCATAGTGCATACAAATCACTCCGCCCTACGATACTTAATGGCTAAGAAAGACACAAAACTGAGATTGATTCGATGGGTACTTCTTCTTCAAGAATTTAACTTTGATGTTATCGATAGAAAAGGGATTGAAAATTAGGTTGCAGATCATCTCCCCAAATAGGAATATGGGGCCATTGCAAAGTTTGATGATGGATTGCAGATCGATGATTCATTACCTGATGAGAGAGTGTTGGCAGTAACCTATTATTTGGTACCATGATTTGCAGACTATGCAAACAATTTAGTTAGTCATTTTGTGCTGCCATACTTGAATACCCACCAATGCTGCAAGTTCATGTCTGATATGAGAAAATTCTTTTGGGATGATCCATACTTGTTTCGTGTATGTGTAGATGGGATTATTTATCATTGTATTCCTGAGGTTGATATGATGAGTATCCTTGAAGCATGCCTCACATCTTTAGTAGGTGAGCACCATAGTGGGGTTTGAACAACGCATAGGCAGTGTGTCTATTATTGGCTAACTATCCACCAAGATGCTCACTACTATGCCAAAACATATGATAAATGCCAAAGAGAAGGTAGTGTTTCCCGTAAACTCAAGCTTCCTCTAAACCCCATCATAGTGATTGAACTATTTGATGTGTGGGGAATAAACTTCATAGGTCTTTTTGTTAGTTTGCATGAAAACAAATACATCATGGTTGCTGTGGACTTCGCATCAAAATCCTAGTAATGAAGGAAAATGTGTCACAATATTTTTGAAAAAAAATATCTTCTCAAGGTTTCTCACCCCTCGGGAAATTATCAATAATGGAGGCTCTCATTTTTGCAACAGATTATTTAAGGCCCTACCTAAAAAATAAGGGGTAACGCATCGGGTGGCGATACCTTACCACTATATGACAAATGGGCAAGTAAGGTGTACAATAGGAAAATCAAACAGATTCTATCCAAGAATGTCAATGCAAACTAGACAGATTAGTCACGAAAGCTTGATGACGTACTATGGGCATATCGGACAACATTCAAGACCCCTATAGGCATGTCTCCCTACCAACTTATCTTTGCAAAAGCTTGTCACTTGCCAGTAGAGCTTGAGTATAAGGCGATGCGGGCGCTAAAAAAATTAAATCTAGGCTGGAATGATATGACAAACTCTAGGCTGATGCAACTCAATGAGCTTGATGAATTTAATTTGTGGACGTATGAGAGCTTAGCCCAATATAAACAAAGGATGAAGCTGCAACTTCATTGTCGCATAGAGAATCACCAATTCGCACAGGGGACTTAGTGGTACTGTATAATTCCAGGTTAAGGTTGTTCCCTGGGAATCTCAAGTCTAGATGGTTGGGACCTTTTGGGGTATCACATGTCTTCAACCATGGGGCGATCTAGTTAGAGAAAAAAAATAGTAGGACATTCAAAGTGAATGGCCAAAGAGTCAATTCATACCTTGGCAATGTGTAGGAAATAAAAATAGCGAAAGCATGGACACTTGGTGAAGTCTGAGTACCAAGTTGTCTACTTAGTGCCACAATAATAAATCAAGCGTTGCTTGGGAGGCAACTCAAGGTAGAGACTGATGCTTAGGCTCCAAGATATGTTCTTCTTTATCCTTGTGCTTTGCTTTGCATTTTTGGTGTGTATTATGGACAATAATCCTCTTTTTTGATGAGGTGTAGATAGTTATAAGCCTCAATGAAGTCTTAGTAACCTTGGCCTATGACCATCCCGAATTTTGAATCCTAGGGGTTTTCTTGCCAGTGTACTTTTTTCACATGGATATTTAATTTTTATTGAACCTATATATTTAGGATGTGTAGGTAGTATTGGTAGCATATGTACTAATATCTATAGCATATATGTATTTTTTTGCTTTTTTGTGAAAAATAATACCCACTAAAATTTTGTTAGTTAGTCTAGGTAACAACCATACATGTTTGATTAATGACAGTGCTTGTTCTGATAATTGAGGATAAAACTAAGATGAAAAGCATAGTTTGAAAGTCTGTGTTGATAGTGTAATTAGTGTCATGTGAGTCTGAGCTTGCTTTGCTAAATTCATATATCGTGTTATAATTCAGAACTTGCTCTGTTATGTGATGTAGACTGTAGGTTAGTTGGTTAGGAAAGGATCTTAGGCCATTGTTCATAATAATCCACTTAACATAACTAACCAAATGTGTGAAATATCCCTTGTCCTAATGTTTGAGCTTTATATATACCTTATTTGTGTAAAAACTTAAGTTACCTAGCCTTATTAGATGTAAAATCCTGAAATTGGCCCTAGTCTTTTCTTGAACATTGTGCACCTTGACTGAGGTAAAAAACTTACATTGAGGGTGGCTACCAAAATTGGACCTAGTTCCTAGTTTGGATATTGTGTACCTCAGCTTAGGCCAAAAGCCTAAGTTGAGGGCAGTTGGTGTAAGGGTAAACACAAAATAAGGATGAGAACTAGTGATACATGGAGAAGGAGAAAAAAATATATGCTAGGTGCAAGAAAAATGAGTGACGCCTAAGCAATAAGGTAAAAAGAAAAATGATGTGAAAATACATGGGAAAAAGCTAAAAAATGAGAATAAAGTACCAGAAAAGCTTGAAATAGGAAAAAGAAAAAATTAGATAAAAAATAAGAGTGCTGGTAGGACAAAAGTGTAAGAAAATATAGTGTTAAGAAGGGCCTTTAGTCACTATGTTCCCAAAACATCATACCAAAGTCCCCCCAGCCTATGTTATAAGCCCATAAAGTCCTAAAGTGATCCTAGTCTAGGTAGCCAAACATCATAGTCATGAGAATATGGGCAAACATATGGTATTAAGCATACTATTTGAATGTCTCTTGAGAGAGTGAGTGATTTTGCGTAGTCTCAAATATTATACGTGAAAAATATCATTATTTGAGAGATATGGGACTTCTTTTTGTGAGGGAACTTGCATTGCACTGTTGACATTAGACTAACTCAGTGATTGTGGCTTGTTGATAATTGTCTTGCTTGTCATAGTTGCACTGTCACATGCATTAAACTATATTGGTTTGCTGAATAGCTATCTGATATGTTTTTAAAGTGGTATGGGTGTTTATGCTTGAGTTTGATGTGATGTATGCCATTTGACTGAGGTCTATGTGTCATTGTGCTACTTATGAAGATTGAGTTCGTCGCTTGAAGACAAGTAACAATTTTAAGTTGAGGGTATTGATATGATTTCAAAATACAATACATTTTGATACTTAAAACTTAGAATTTTGTGTGTTCTGTATGCGATGTTAGTAGATTTGATGTGTTTCTATGTTTGTTTTGTAGGATTATAGGGTTGGCATAATTTTTGGGCTAAGTGTGCAGAATTTACTGAAGCAGTGGGTTTATGAGACCTTTTATGGGCCACAGAGACTTCTACGGGCCGTAGATATGGTTTCGTATATAATTTTATGAAGGGTGATTTTTTTGAAGTTAAGTCTACGAACATGCAAATGAGTCGTAGAAGATTTTATGAGATGTAGACTTGGTGTTGTACCCTGAGGATAAGAAAGTGGGGAGTTACTAAAAACTCATCAGACAAAACCCCCTATGGGTTGTACAGTATTATATGAGCTGTAGAAGGGTGTCATAGAAGTCAGCTGAAGAAGCAATCCATGAAAGCTCGATTACAGACCATAAAATATTATACGGCCCGTAGAAGCTACCATAGAGTCTGCCGACCCTGTTCTCCTAATCTACTTTGTTTTTGTATTTTAAACACTATAAATAGTTTTTTTAGGTTATTTTTCACAAGAAAAGTGAAAGAAAAGTAGAGAACAACAGAGAGTTTGAGAGAAACACTTCTGAAAAATTTATTTTGTCTTTTAATTTCAATCTTGTGATTCTTGGTGAAGAGTTTGGATTCCTTGTGCTTAATTCTCTCGTGTAAGTTCTCAACTATGTTATTCAAATTCATAGATCTTGCATTTACACTGATCATAAGTAGCTTAATACATAACTAGGGTTGTGGGAACCATGAAGAGCTAACAAGGTAAAATTGGATAATTTGTAATTCTTGAAAATTGTACATGCATGTATTAATTAATTCTTTTTGGCTTGAATGCTTTTTAATGTTGGCTAATGTTAGAACTCGCCTAGTATTATTGATTGGATAAAGGTAGTAATGAATAGGAAAAAAGATTAATTAACAAGAATCGATTGATGTTTCTCGTCTAATTAACCAAACTGGGACAAGGGGATATTGTACTAGAATAATTGGTAAGTGTAAGTAATGTCACACTATAAGGATGGACCAAATAATGTAGTGAAATTTGCCTCTCACCTGGGCCAAAAGATTTGGTGAACTTAACTTACCGTTATGCATGTTACACATCAGAAAGAATTCAATTATCTGGTAATACTGAGTTAGGAAATAATGGGTAACACAATACCATAGTTACTCTTGATACTGATTTAACACTTATCTTAGTTTAGAATTACTTTTCATAGTTGTTACAAAATCCCCCCCCCCCACCTCTTTTGGGGAGATAAGCGAGTTAATCAACCTGAATTGTCTTGAAAATTCTTCTAAGTCTACCATATTTCCTATGGGATCGACTTTAACCTTAGTTAGGTATATATCTTGATAATGACCGATTTAGCCTAAAAAAGAAGGTGTATGTTAGGTGACATCAGTGAGTATAGCTATGAGTCCTCTACATTTATCCTCAAAAGTTGGAGCAGTCTGAGCAACAGGTATTTAAGGAGCTTAGTCCTTGTAGGCCATCCCCTAGTCCTTTGTACCATAGGTGCCTATGGTTGGTGGAATCTTTGGTGGCATTGTTTACAAATGCATAATGCCCGAGTTAGAAAGAAATTTTATAAAATTAAATCTATGGCGCAAACTCAAGATGAAAAAGAAGTGAAGTAATTCTTAATGTACCTTAGCCTCTTGATTATAAGTGTGGTGTTTAATAGATCTATAAACAGAACACTACTAGAAATAACTTCACAGACATCCTAGACATTGCTGACACTCATAATCTGTTATTGGTTCTCAAGCAAAGTATTTGATCTCATCTCTCAGTTAATTATGCAAAAAATTTAATAGAATCAAAGAAATACTCATGTAGGCCTTTGGGTATCCTAATAAATGAATAATTAACTCAAACATAACTAAATCAATAGCTCTATATCAATACAAATGGGTTTCAAATAGACTTAAAATACATCATCTCACTCTGTCTATGAAGCTTCTATCAAAAATAAAGAAGGTGGCAAGCTGAATATAAGTTTACCTCAAAACTATGAAAAGGAAATAAACTGAAAATAAAAGATAATCCTCTGAATTCTAGGAGGTCTTACCAAGACTCTAGAAATACTGAAAATCTTCAATAAATTGTCTGCTTAGATCTCTAGAACCTATGTCTACATCATAACTAGATGCACCGTCAAATGACCTTAGTATGTAAATGTACAATATGTAAGATAGCTAGATAGAATAATACACATCAAGTTTGTCAAGAAAGAATAAGATCAACTCAATATCAATATGCTATGCACATCTAAAACAGTATAAAAATTCTTTCATAAATCATAATCAGGAATATACAACTCAATAAAATGATATAATGAATCTAAGGATGTTTCTCTAACCAACACCCAACACCTATGAGCTAGTGATGGTATAACGAGCTCATTATCGTTGCCACAACTATCCAATACTTGCCATGGGAAAGAGAACTCAATCTCTTTGGATCGAATATTAAAAAGTACTCTTTTGTGACAAGAGAGCCAAGACCTTTATCCTATGTTATCAAGGTAGCTTATTAAATTTGAGTTACTTATATTCAAACTCTAATCAATTTTTGTGGTCAATATTACTACAAAAATATACATATATGCTCATATGCTCAATCAAGTAAAATTCTCAGATCATATCATTTGGTCTCATTGAAATTTAATCAAAATGTCAAACTCATCACCAATCATCTTCTCTTTAAATTAAATAAAAAACATACTCTCAAGATTACTCACATACTGCTAAAACTCTTTTCTCAAAATGTTAGTTAATTCAATACTCAAATTTGTTTAAACTTAAAGCTCATGCTTTTTCTAAACTCAATAATATATATATATATATATATATATATATATATATACTCATTTTTAAATTATACTTTATTTAATGCATAAAAATTATCAATCTCAATTCTAAACAATGCATAGTAAAGTCATGATCATTAATTCAAATAGGATTCACGAAAAGTGGTCAAGAACAACAATTTCAGTATATTTATAATTATAAATGATAATAATCTCAATGAACAATTTTATAAAACTCAATAAAAGAAGAAGTAATTTATTCGGGATTCAATAACTAGGATAAAACTCAACTCGAACTCAATTACAAGGAAATGTAGGAGTTGTGTGCATGGACAAACTCGATTCACTGCTATGATAGATTTATATACTTGAAAGATTAAAATGTTACTCAAAATTAAAGACCTCAGTAGAATAGTTTGAATCCTAGTTTTCTCTCCTCTTGGACTTTCTCTTCAAGTATCCTAAGTAATTATGAGAGTATGGATACTATTGGATACTATTAAGAAGTTTATTCTAAGCTTAAAATATCTAGGGTTTAATTATAAAAGAATGACAAAAGAATAACCCTCCTTAAAACTGACAATAAGAACTACGGAACCTCATCTATGGGTCGTAGTCCTGTCTACGGCTCATAGACTAACTTTCATGATTTCTTGAGAAAAGTTACGTCTTACTTTTCACCAGCCTTCTATAGATCATATACCCATTGGTGGGTCATACATTATCCTTGTTCTATTGATGGTCATCAAAATTCAGAGGGTATGATTTTGGGCCTTAAGCTTCAAAATATCAACTATCAGTCCTGATCCAGACTACATGCCATAGAATTCACTGACTCATATGGGGATTAAACTACGATACCTAATGTACGGGTTGTAGAATATTTTATGGCTTGTAGACTTGATTTCATGAAAATCAGATAAGTTTTTCTACTCTTAGTATCACATCTATGGATCCTCATCTACAATCAGTAAAAGAATTGATGAACTGTAGATTCTATCTGTAGATTGAATCCACAAAGTCTAAAATAATTTGAAGTATAGAAGGGAACGAGATCTATCTATAGACCGTAGAACCTTTTATGGGCCATAGAAGTCTTCTCGTGATCACTGACAATGATAACTTTTTTCAAACTTTTTTGAGACTTTCAAAGCTATTCAAGGTAGGACATTTTAAGGGGTGTTACAAAGAGAATAATTAATTCAAACCCCATAAACTATGTAGCCAACATAGAATAAGGGCTATGGCTCTCTCTTCCCAATAAGAATAATTTTATATTGAATCCATTAATGTTACATGCCTAACTCTCGTAAGGAATTGGACGTCATTAGTAACAACAACTACTCATTGTATCATCACTAGCTCATAAGTGGTGATTACCGGTTAGAAAAACTCTCCAAGAATAAAAATATATTATTTTATAGAGTTTCATGTACATATTTATAATTAATGAAAATATTATTTATATCTAAGAACTTTCATGACATATAGATGTTGAGTTGGGTTATTTCCTTGAGTACCTTTGATGTATTGTTCTACTCAGTTATCTTACATACTGTACATTCCAAGTATTGATGAAAATAGGTGCTGCATCATTTTATGATATAGATGCAGGTGATAGTGATCCTCAACAAATGCTTCATTGAAGATCTATTCCATTCTGCATAGTGGCGAGACCTCCTTGCTATTGGAGAAATCTATTATTTGAGTCTCTTTCTTTTAGTAGTCTTTTAAGGTAACCGTGAGTCTATCTCGCTACCTTCTTATTAGTTGATAGAGGCTTCATAGATTGAGCCAATAGAGTAAAATTGGAGTGTTTTTTTTCAAAGTTAAGTTCAAAAACTATTATTTGTGTGAATTTAGATATTGAGAATTCTTGATTATTTTCATATGATGATTTAAAAGTTCACTTGAGTTTTTTCTCTAATTTCTTGAGTCTTTCACTAATTGAACGAATGATTGGGCCAAGTAATTTGCTTGGTAACCAACAAAGGTTTTTGAGTGCCAACCACGCATAGAAAAACCTCTCAAGGCATGACATATTATCTCAAAACACTAGTGCTTTTGTGCATGGTTCCCTTCGATCCCAGTTATGTTGATTGAATTATTCCTTGCGATTAAAAATTTAATGTTGATAGAATTATTGTTTACACCAGAAAAATCAAGCTCAAGTTTATCAGTTTCCTAAATATTGACATAAAATCTAATTTTAAGATGTGATTGGTAAAAGCTACTAAAGCTTTTGTGTCCAATGACTTAATCCTCGTTGATCGATTTCTTTACATTTTAAACATTCCAACTATTATTAAAACAAATGCAAGTCAATTAACTCATAATAAGATATGATATTTTTACTTACAATGAACATTGAACACAATTTTTTGGTCATAGCAAGGTCATGACTTATGATTCATAATTGAATTGAAATTTCTGAAGCAGACACATAGACATTTGAACATTCTATGATGAAATAAAATGTGGATTTAGGTTAAAAATAGATGATTCGGATTAAAATGAGCAAGAGGAGTCCAGTTTAAATGTGAATTAGTTAAAGTCTTAAAAATTATATAATAAATCAAACATAGTAGTATATCTATTTAACCCATCAATAATTGTAATAAAAACCCGCATAACACAATGAAATTTTCTTTTTTCTAGTAGATTCTCTCTCTCTCTCTACTCTTTTTCTCTCTCACCACTCTCTTCTTTATGGATAAAATATCTGTGTATTTATATGTGTATTTGTATATCTGTGACCGATGAGTAAGTATCTTTGAAGCAATACATCGGTGTAATAGTATATGTATGTATTTGTGTATCTATGATAGACGAATATGCAACTTTGAGAAGATATATATGTATGTGTTAGTTTGTTAAGTTTTTAGGCCCTGATTCTGTTGTCATATTTGACACATCTCAAAACAATCTCACTAAAAAATTATATATCATATTTTAAAATAAATACACATTCTTATAAAAAGAGTATAAAACACACATACATAAATGTACTTGTCTATTTGATAGATGAATAGTACTTAAAATTAAAATTATCAAACGTAAACACAAACATGAAGAGAGACAAAAGAAAGAGTGAACCTAGATAAGAAAGAGGAAAAAGAGAGAGAAACACTTTTAAGTGAGACTGTGTCCCAGATATAATCTCTATGCAAATAAATAAATTGTATCTATTTGTATCTTGAAATTATTGAAAGTGTCATTCACTATAATAACACAAGGATATGCTATCATATTTTCTGATTTTTTATTTTTAAATTAAATAATATATATGACTGATCTTAAGCCACATGACTTTTTAAAAATACAAAATAATATAGGGAGTTAGAAAAAAATAAGTTAAAAATATTTTTCAATCAATAAATGAAGGATATATGTTAATTATTTTCTATATATTAAAGAATATAATTATTGAAGCTCTTTTTCTACCGATCCGATAATAAATCTCGTCTATTCAAAACAATGAAGATCCACATGAGAACCAATGGTGTTCAAAGAATCATTTGCCATGACGTGGAACCTCTAATTTGTATAGATAATCAGTAACCGCTACAGTATAATTAACATAAAAATCAAAGTGATAATAATTAAAGATAAAGATTAGATGATATTCACCACCTTGTGAAATAGATCCTATTTTAAATTTTGACCAAATTCCAAAAAGATGAAAAATAATTAATGAAAACTATGTGCCTATAATTCACAATAGATTTTCTCAAACAAAATATATCAAACCTTTCATTTTTTACAACAACAATAAAAGTTTTATATTTTGTAGTGAAAAAATTTAGGCATGTACTATGATTAATCAAGATTTAATTTTTGATTCTATAATAAATAGAAATATCAAAATCGAAGATTTTTAATATTTAAAATTAATATAAATTACATGAATTAATTTGTTGAGAAGTTATCTGAATTCATTCCAATAGTATATATGTATAGTACAACCAAAAGTCACAACTATTCAAATGCAATATAGACAAGTTTTCATTTTTTCCTTAAAAAAATTCTAAGAACAATAACATAATTGAGGCTGTAATTAATCTGGTTGAAAATAATAATTCCTTAATGAAAAAAAATTAATCAGGAATTAAGATCAAGTTATAAAATAAAACATCATATTCTTAATTGAAACTAGTTCAAAGACAAGATTTGTTTATGTCTCATTACTCAAATTTGATTAAACATGCTAAGAAACAAAATAATACCATAAATCGATCAAGCTTAGGAATAATTTTAAATGGTTATAACAATAACAAAACTTAAAACACTTGATCAATATTTTACCACTTTAAATCAATGTGTATGGAATATGAGAAATGATTTTGTTAAGCTATTTATAATTTATTATTTTTTAATTTTATATTCTTGATATTCATTTTTATACCTAAAATGTCTTTAGTTTTAGAGATTTAAAAATGTCATACATGGGAAAAAGTGTTAATTCCTCTTTATTAAGAATCACTAAAATATCAAAAGCCCTAATATATAGGTCAGTTAATTGTATTGTATGAAGTAAAATTATTAATTGGTCCATCAAATTAAAATGAAGTCATACAGATTAAAAAAGTGATAAAGCAAGAAAAATTAATTAAAATGAAACATTTATTCAAACAAAGTCTAAATAAGAATTACATTCCAAATTAAAACATCCTAACATATGTTTGATTAGATCCTTGCTAGTTTATTTGGTCCTAATCCCGTTGATTAATCATATTCCTATCTATCTGAAATTATTATTGTAAATAAAAGAAACATAATCAAAGATGAACCATTTTCTAATAAACACAATTCACTACTACTCCTAGCTTTACTCCTTCTCTTCTTTTAATGATAGTACTGGGAGATTCAATTCTGGCACATGATACACAAGCTTGGTGGGAGTGGGAGCAACAGAAGCAGGAGCATAGAGATCAAGGAGATGGTAGGGCTTTCCAAGTAATGGTGGCAGTGGTAGCTGTGATGATAATTGTAGTGGTGGAGGTGATGGTGGTGGTAGTAATGGTGGTTGTGGTTGTGGAGATGGTGGTGGTCATTGTAGAGATGGTGATGGTGGTTTTGATAGTGGTGGTAGTTGTGATTGAGGTGGTAGTAGTGATAGTGATGGTGGTAGTAGTTGTGATTACTAGTCGTACTAGTGGTTATAGTAGTAGTGATGGTAGTGATAGTAGTGGTGATTGTAGTAGTGATATTGTGATGATAGTAATAATGATGGTGGTGATAGTAATGGAGATGATGGTGGTAGTAGTGGTCCTAATGGTGGTCGAAATGGTGATAGTAGTGGTGACTGTAGTGGTGATAGTGGTTGTAGTGGTGGTAGTACTGATGATGATTGTAGTAGTGGTGGTAGTGATGCTGGTGGTTGTGATAGTGATGGTATAATGGTGCTGGAGGTAATGAAGGTTATGGTAAAGGATCACCACTACCAACAACTTCCTTGTTAGGAGCAGCAGAAACTTGAGTAGCATACGGACCACTAAAAAATTCTAGATGAGAATGCATATTTAGGAATAGGGATTCCAACGTATTAGACATATTTTTACATATACAATAATTTCTTATACTCACCATTATCTTTTTAGGTTTTGATGTTGGTGTTGGTGCTGGTACCACTTTAGCATTAGACGTCATGCTTCGGTCCTCAAAAGTTCCTTCCCTCATATTTAGTATACTTATCCTCTTTCTAGGTTAAACATTAGCATTATTCAATGCAAAGGTGGGGATGATGCTCCCAAAAAATCTTAAAATGTGACATCGAGCAATCATAGAAGGGTTTCCAACAGCATGAGTTATCACGCCCCAGGAGGGTATCCTAGACGTAACGGACACTCGGAGACTATTGCTAGCCCCCAAATGGACCACCTAGTCTCATTGCCTTTGTTCGATCAATTCAATAACGGAAGAAAATGGAGTAATAATAATAGTCTATCAGTGGGCTTAGGCCATCAACTTAGTCTATCATAAATGAAATATGAAAACGAAAAACAATCTCAAGATAAAGAAAGGAAGAGGAAGAACCCTCAACATCTACCATCAACATCTATGTCTATGAAGCCTCTATAGTATTGTCTGAGATGGTACCATGACATGCCATGGCAACCCAAAATCAAGAAAAAGGCAAAAAAATAAATAAAATACTCATCCTTCGAATACAGGGGAGGACTCACCATGGTCTAAATCCGTGAAGCTTTGAACCTTAACGATTGGTCTGCTGAAGTCCTCTGTCTAAAGAATTTGCATCATATAATGCGCCAAAGGGTCATTAGTACATGGAATGTACTGTATGTAAAATCGGCTAAAGTAAACAATATCAGATAATAATCGTTCAGCTATCACCTCACTATCTATCATGACATCAAACAATCACATAACATCAGAGTTCTATCATCATGGAACCTATCTGGGAGTTTATTGGACCTACACCCATCAATTATGAGCCAGTGATAGTACAAGGAAGCAATGTTGCGGCATTCGCCAATACCTTACCGGGGTTACAGGGAGTACATCAGGTCTTATAATAACAACAAGTCCTCTTTTGGGACTAAGAAAATATCCATTCTCACGGTCTAATCCTATGCTACACTGGCCACATAGTTAATGAGTGCGAGTGAGACTCACTCTTACTCATTTTCGATGATCAGTACTCCTCCCAAGACTCAATACGATCATAAGTCTTTCAATTCATCAAGAATTTCCATCACTAAACCCTTGTACGTAAGAACACTCACCTCATCTCATCATCTATCAACTCAAAGAGTAGGACTATCCTTTCAAGTTAAGAATCAGTCTTCATTTAACTCCATTAACACTATTTCTAGAAAATGCAGTCATCAATACACTTACCTCATGACTCATAATCGATCAAGCATCACATTCAAACAACTGAGGCTTTAGACATTCCCCCTAAGTTCATTATTCATGTCTTTAATAGAGAATTTATAAGGGTAAATTACTTAATCATAACATAATACACGTAAACAGTACATTAAAACACTATGATCATCAATTTTATGCTAAGATACAAGATTCGAACGAAATTTTAAGAAAACATTCAAGAAACTTTAATTCTGTACCTATAAATTCATATACATCTTAATATATGTATTGGGGCACATGGAAGAACAATTCCATATTATGAGTAGCCTTTACATACCTAGAGTGAAGAATTACTGAGTCTTCTTCAAGGAATTGAAACCTCAATGGAAACCCTCAACTCTCTGTTCTTTTCCTCTCTTAGAACTCCCGCGGAACCTCAGAAAAATAATGGGTTTTGAACCCTTATTTTCTAAAACGACTTTTAAATCACTTTTTGGACTTAAGAATAGATTTGGAAGGACCAAAATACCCTTCCCAAAGTTAAAAGAAAAAAATAAAATCTGCACACTCCATGATGCGCAACAGTTCATTTTTCTGTTCTTTTCCAAAAATCTAATTCCTTTCAAAAAATTTAAAAAATATTAAGTGTGGGTGTGCATTCCTTTCGTCTTGCACCACAGATGCACACCGACACTGCTCGGACAAAAATTTTTGGCAAAATTTTTATTTTGCTCTGATTGCTCTTAAATCGTATTGAGACCATTTTTTGACTTAATTTTTTTGATCTGATTGCAAATTTGGTCTCTGATTTCCCATCGAAGCTTTGAAAGATGCGTTGTGTACATGATTATATTTTAGAGGCATTTCGATAATTTTATGGGGTGTTACATCGTCTCTCCCTTGGAATTATTCATCCTCGAATGATGAGTAAAGGTTAGATGGAAACATGAATAACCCCAACACTCATCTTCTTCCTCACT